>JACTAT010000365.1:353871-367000 GCA_014526335.1 Chrysaora quinquecirrha | reverse complement strand
CAAATCGGTGCACGTTAGTGCATGAGACAAAGAAATACAGATTGCTCTTTTACATGCACTTTTTTTACAGTTGCAGGCGATTAAGAGTAAAACCTGATCAGGGGCGGCTGGCAATAACATCCATTCGATGCACACCTTGCCATCCACGATTTTCCAACCGTGACCATTTGGCGAGGGCATTACAAAATTTCCATCCAATGCTGATTTTACCATTGCGGTAACATACGATACGCGTTTGCAATGGCATAGCAGAGCATCTCGCGTTGGCCGTAGCTTTTGCGGAAGGGGTGTTATCTTCGATGCGGTGAACTTCAAGAGGCTTCGTTTACGTTATCGGACTTGAGCCCATACAACTTACAAACGAACTTTTCCACAGATTAAAAATGGTTAGGATCGAAAGTTGTAGAATTTCCAAATCTTCTAAATGTTTCTTGAAATTCTTCCGAGTTGCAAAGGAGCTTGAATGCCTTGGCCTCCCCAACACCATGGAAAGCGCTCGTGTAATCATTGCCTATGAAGGCATGTAAGGCTGGGAGAGCCAAGCAACAATCCTCGCAAAGTTCTTCAGTGATATCAGACAATGCAATGATTCACGTGCGGTCTTTTATACCAATCTTGACGAACAATTCAACATTGCATTTTTACTGAAGAACAGGGAGTAGATTGCTATATCACTATCTACTGTGTGGATACAGACCGATGTTGCACCGTGCCAAGTGAAAGCATGTTTTGAACAAAGAAAAACCTTGGTATCGGCTTGCTCTTGATGGTTTCTGAGAGAAACTTTTACTTCGCATGCAACCTGGAAGAGGCAAAAGCTTCGCATGTAAACACAGTAAAATCAACTGAATAAAGTGCAATCAAGCTCATCCGAACCTCCAAGGGGCTAGAAAAATGGTCCGAGTTTTTGACGCTTACAGAAAAGTCGTGGAATTCACATTGTCCGACCAATAAATTCTTTCAGATTAAAGACACAGTCATCATGAAAACTTACTATCTTACCTCATTTTCAAGACAGTTTAATTTGAAGAACTTCGAGCAAACATTGACGTACAGAGTTTTTCCAGTCAATACATCGGCAAATCTTGTTCTGTCGGACCAGTCTTTCAGCAAGAATTGGACTAATTCGGTTTTGTTGTCTGGGTTTTGCAGGTACTTTGCCCACTGTTTCGTTCTGCTCTGATCCCTTCGTCCGATTCGAAAACGAAGACTTCCAGCAGACATTCTCTTCTGACGCTCAAAAGATTTGACAGATCCTTCGAGGTACTGATCTGTTACGAAGTATACTATTGCGCTTTCTCTCGTAATTCTTCGTATAATATATTCTGATAGAGCCGCAAACGTTGGCAATGGAACTTTTGCCAGCTGTTGAAGAAACACCATTCCGTCGAAAATGTTGACTCCGATCGGATCTTCCACATTGAATTCTGCATTGGCAACTTTGGATTCTATTGCGACTGAAACAGAATAAAAGTGATTCTAATTTTAAGATGCAATGACTTTTGAAATGAATGATTTGAAACGATTGCAGTCATGTTCTTGTTGCTTCGGCCCCCTTTTCAATAGATATTTGTGTGAATTAATTAGTTTTAGGTAAATACGAAGATCGGACTTGATAGTCTTTACCAATCCACCATCAGTTGTCCCCAAGCTGTAAGGAATGGGGCCCATAGAATACATCAATATTTGGCGTAGTGATAATCCTTCTCTAGACTTTGAAATCGCCAGCAACCGAGCAAAGATGTTTCGCTTAGCAGCGATGACAACTGTTTTTCCAGTTGTTTCGACGGTTTTTTACAATTAGGCTCTTGAACGTCTTTAAAGAACACCTTTTGATTGGATCGTAGAATGACATCTTGTTTAAAGTGATTCGATCTCTCAAGAACTCATCAAACGCTGCTTCACCAATATTTTTTGCCTCGAGTAAGTCATGTGCGACAGCTTCAGGAGCCTCCATGCCGGAGCAGATATTGACCAAACCATCTCTTGGCTCAAATGGGCTTCCCCAGTTGGTGATAATGTCAAGGGCACGTTGAGTACAACCATTATCGAACTTTATACGTGATTTTCCAAGATCCTTTGGTAAACTAGGCTGCTTTCTCATCAACAGTGTTTCTTCCATCTGAGCAGTACATTGGGCCACGATATGACTTGTCAGGACCCATCTCTGGACGGTGTTTTCATTTGTAGCAAAGCCAATAATACCACCTCTAGATTTCTGTTCGCGAGTTACTTTCTGCTCAATGCACTGGTCCGACAGGACAGAATTGAACCCGGTGATCTTTTTGCAGCAAAATTACCACTCCTTCAAATTGAAGCAAGTTATTGATTAAGATAGTACAGTTATTACAAATGAATAAATATATATATATCTGCATGGGGATTTCATATATATATATATATCTCCATGCAATCATAGCCCATCTAAACGATCTATTCAATACTGTATTGTTATTATTGGTATATATATATATGCATATATACAATGTTCAAAAGGCATTCAGTCTTATGTTTTTAGAAATAAATAAATACTCAGGAAAAAACAAATCTTTTTACCGTTTCGCATTACGCTTCATCAGAAATAACATTCAATTACATTGGAGCATACATTTACACGCATTTTTTTTTATAAGGAAGTTCGGCTCAGGCAGTACTGAAAATTCCTTAACTGACATTTTCAATGGTTGTGCATATATGTTTCATTTGTATTCGAAACTCCAATTTTCAACTATGCTGTTCATTGTAAATATTATGGTTTTGCTGTATTAGGATATGTATATAAGTTGGATTTTATTAGCCCACTCTCTTGAGAGTACGAGCTATTAGTGGTTTCCTTGCCAACTGTAAATAAGAAGTTTATCATTTATCATTATTATTATTATTATTATTATTACTTAACACCTTTTCATCATTCCGTCATTCCGTATTCCGTCATTCCGTATTCCGTCATTCCGTATTCCGTCATTCTGTATTCCGTCATTCCGCCATTCCGTATTCCGTCATTCCGTATTCCGTCATTCCGTATTCCGTCATTCTGTATTCCGTCATTCCGTATTCCGTGTTTTAAAGATAGCCAATTACAATAAGACTATCGTATTTGTACATATATAAATAAGTAATAACAAATATTGAATATATCGTATGTTTGGATGGGATATGACTGCATGGGGATTTCAAATCAGAATATATACTAACATAAATTGTTCGTGTCTTGCAGGATGGCTGTCGAGTAACTGTTTCATCTCAGACCAATAGTAGGACATAAATCGCGAATAATTTTGGCGATCATAAGCAAACATCCAAGGAATCATCTGTCGCGTAGCTTGAAGATGTCCTGTCCAATCTCCTGTCTTAACGGATCTCAGATAGAGGAAAAGCGTGTTCATCATATCAATATATGAGTACCAAAAAATAGAGGTCGGGCCAGATAAGCTCATGTCATTTAAAATAGCACGGTATTCCATCAAAGTTTTACACATGATGTTGCTCTCCAGTAACGCAGAGAAGGTCCCATAGTTCAGCTGAAAAGATACAAATGTTAACTTAACATTCCCTAAAGGGTAATCCACAGAAATTGCTGGTGCAACTAAAAAGTATGTATACAATACATTAGCAGTTTGGAACCTTTTCTTGACATTTCAGAAACTCAATCGAAGAAACAAGTTCCAAAAACGAAGGATAGTTTTCCTTCTCGTTGACATACTCCTCCAATTTCTGGATCTCCATATTAACTAAAGCATTGTAGATGTACGTAAGAATGCGAACTGATCGGTTATAGTGCTTCCCCGATATAACTTTCTCGACAGCTCCTTCACCTACAGTATTTGAATGAAAGAAGAATACCGTATGAGTCATCTTGAAAGCTATTAGATAAAAGATCCTGAGTACAGTGTGCAATATCGAACAACTTTAATTAACCTACTGCTACTTGCCTAATAATTCAGCTTCCACTATCCAGTCGCGAAGGCCAGCATCACCAAAACGTTTTCCAATTACGGCGAGAAATGTAAGTGCTGTGTGGAAGGCACCCATTCTGAGGACGATGAATCGTTTTAAGTCAATGAATGCAGGGTTAAGCATTATCTCGACGGCCTTGGCGTAGATAGCCTGATCGAGCACAACATCTGTCTCTGAAAGCCCTAGCTTTTCAGCTTTTGACTTGGTCTGGGTAAGAACCTCAAGGACGACATCCATTTTAGTTGGGGAACCATTGATCGCTGGCAAATAGGTTACGTGATGAGTCCTAAGAAGAAGATTTTCGAGGTAGTGTTTAGATAAAAAGTAATGAAAAATGTTTTTGGCTGAGAGAAATATTACAGACCAAAAATAGTAAAATAAACAGAAAACTTACGTTTTAACCTCATCATCTTGAATTTGATAATTAAAACCAGTCCAAGATGGTATAGTTTTACTCAACCGGCGTAGAAGAACCCACAAGAAGTCGATAAAGCTTGATGTTTCATTTTCTTTACTTCCTGGTGAACTGTTGAAGGATGACAAATGTACCGGATCGGCTCTCTTCCTGGAAATGTAGACTGGCAGTGAATTTGGCTTTGCACAAAATGATCGTTTCCTTTTAACTCCTGTTGTATGAGGTGATGCTTCGCTATGAGATACTGATACTCTGCTTCTTTCGGTCTCGGTCATATGTTGAATCACTATACCGTTTGTACAATGCATAACTGTGCCTTTAAGTGATTCTGGGTTAATGTCATTATTGTCCCAGACAAACGTTACGAAATTGAACGGGTTAATCGAGGGTGGACAATAACTTTTTACCTCTTGGTTTATTGTGGCTTCATCCGCGAGATACGTTTCCAAAAATGACACTTCGTCATAGGAAATACAATGTCCAAATTTGTTTAACCATCTTAAAAGATCCTTTGACCCGGTCTTTCTTTTGTACACAACGCTAATTGTACATGCTTGAAGTGCGATATTTTCCATTGGAAATACTGTAAATGAAGTCTTGACCAATAGAATTGATTACGCGTTGCTTCCTCTGAGAGGTATTCTTCGAACTTCTGCTGGAGAGACATGCAGTGAGCATGGCATTTAAACATGGTGGCAGTTCTGATATGTCGTTTATTAGCTTCTTCGGAAGTGGAGGCCATTGAGTCGGTGACATTTCAAGAACTTCTTTTCTGATCAACAATGCGACATCTTTAATTTTTTCATCATTAGGCTGGGGTTTAGCTTGGTCTTCCAAACGTTTTATCTCCCGAAGTAATACCTCTATGATCTGGCCTTTTTCCACATTGTCATTAAACAAAAAAGAAAACCTCTTTGATGTCCACCAATTAATAACTCCATCAAATCGTTCTACAACAGTTTTTACCAGAGTCCTTTTGTCCGGAATGATATGTTCTTCAGCGCTTTTCTCCGCGTACAAATTATATACATCTTCTATTGGAACAACTTCAAAGTTCTCAATAACGCGCTTCTCAATGATTTCACAAATTCCATTTATAATCTCTGTATCAAATCGGGAAAGTGTCTCGCGACTACGATCAGTACGTGTGTATTGTTTGTAACAGGAGCGGTGGTAAAATAACTCTACTGCTACAATATTTTGCCAGTCAACACCTGATACATAGGCCAGTAACCCAGGGTTGTCTTGTTTTAGAATAGCGTGCTCTTTTATAGTTTTCGCTGCAGTTTCAGTTTGAATTTTGGAAAGTCTTTCGTAACCTGTGTTGCTCCATTTTTTGGAATGGCAAATGCAACATTCGACGTCAGCCAATATTTTACCTACGAAAACAGATTTTTATGAGAAACATAGAATTTGGTCAAGAACTCTGGTTGCCTAAACTTCAAGCTAAGATATGCTCTCAAGTTGCTCAATAGCTTAATGAGGGTACCTACTGTTGCTTTTAGCTAAGAAGAGCGTTTCTAATAACAAAATTCAGCGTAACCGTATTCAAAATGTAATTTATCAAACTGTTATGTTGATCCTCACCACAGAAATACCAAATTCAACAAAATGCTGCATTGAGATTGTAGCATCACTTAAAGGAAAGTGCGACATTTGTTCTTCCCTTTCTACCAGTATATCGCTATTTTACCAATCTCATCTTTTTGCATTGGAACTACTAGACCATTGGCCCTGTTGACTCTCTTCCTGGCCCAGTAGCTAATAGAGCACAATTTTCGCTTTTTCGCCAAGGAGTTAGGCTCTTTTCTTTAACTAACTAGAGAAAACATGAAACTCCCTAGATACTGATCAGGGGCTCCGGGGGTAGCTATACAGAACTTTGTTCTAAGGAAACTGGGCCTCCCCTGTGATTTGGCCATAGTGATTTGGCCCACTAGTCACATTTGCTAGCCACAAGGATGCCCTGATTTGGATGTGACCTTTATTTACGTTACCTAAACGATCTTTCCTCCGAGAAGAGGACCTTGCTGAATTTTCGCCGTCGTCTTGATCTTCCTCGTCGTCTTGATTCACTTCTTTGTTGTCTGCTTGTCTGCTTTCTAACTTTGCAAGCGTGTTTTTATGCGTGTATGATGCGTAGCATTTGGCGTGATACAACAAAGTCTTCGCTATTGGTTCGGTTAACAATGAAATCACCTTCTCATCTTTACGGATAATGCTGAAATAGGTAAAATCATTCGTCGATAAAGTGGTCACACAAAGAAAAATCGTCAAAAGGAATGCTAAGTTAACACAGTTAGAAAAAAGTCGTTATTGTTAATAAAAATTTCCCAATAAAAAACTGCACAATGATGGAAAAATGAAGGATGAATAAAATTTTACCTTGCTTCTCTCAATTTCGCAATTGCATTCTCCGAGCTTTCTCGGAGAGGCAAACTCCTCGGGAAGTAATCATTATGAATAAAACAGATGCTTTCCTTCTTTTCTTTCGAGAGTTTTATTTTCTTTCCATCCGATGCCATTAGAATTAGATGGGCTTTCTTCGATCATCGTCGTGCTTCAATTTTTCATTCAGATGAGAATTGTGTGGATGAGAAGGTTGAAAAGGTCAGAAAAATACCGATACGGGGGTTTATCATAAAACTTTAGAACTTGGCTCGACTTGCTTTATCGATTATTTTCAGTGATTGATAAATATATTTGTAACGATAAATTTCATTTCAAATTTAAAACATTGTAAACATTGTATTAAAAATAAAAGCGAGAAAAAACAATAGCAAAATCAGAGAAGATTTTGGCTTTGAAATTATTCTAAACCTCCGTCTAAGTTTCATTTGTTTTGCTGTTGGATTACGCAATATCGAAATGAAGACAGACAAAATGGCGCAACTTGGGAAAGTTGACCTGCAACAATTAAGTGCTCTGGAATTGCAGTTATTGGTAGAATTCATGAAAACAACAAGCCATTTCGTACTGTACAACAGTTATAAAGTCTATTTTTACAGTTTTTAAATTGTCCGCAAGAAATGTTTTAAATACGTGATTTTTTTACGTTAGCGCCCTGACTAAAACAAAACATGCTGTAACAAAGTGGAATCGGACGTAACAATGGGAGCGACGTAGTAATTGGTGGGAATCATAGGTGACAAGATGGACCTAAGAGGGAATAGCTGGCAAGATAAAGGAACAACTGAGATAAAGGGAAATTACCACTTAAAAGTGGGAACAAGTTAAAAAAATAGGGATCAATGACGATCGTGGGGAAAAGCAGAAACAAAGCCTGAAACAGCTAAAATCACATGAAACAACTGAGAACAAAGTGGGGATTCTTCTACACTATTCGCTGCAAGCTAATAGGCTGATTTCAGGCTGATCTGGGCTGATCTCATCCTTCAAACATGGCTAATGGGTACCATTAATTATATGTCCAAGAGACATATGAGAGCTTTCCTCGAAGGCATGTGTAGAGAGCCAAAATCGTTGCAAAAGATAAACCACAAAAATGAGGAAGTAACATTTGAAGTCGCTGTCGTAAGTGGGCATCATTAACAAAACGAATTGCATGCCAAAAAAATTCCAATGAGCAACAAATTTTAGTTCAGCGCAATGGAATAATACGCTTGTTTCTTTGGCTAAGGGTTATGAGTTCGATCCTCTATGCAGGAATATCCTAACATCAAGATTTTCGTGAATAAAAATTTCACACCATGACTTTCTTGCAAAAAAGCAAGTTAGGTCGGGCTTCTAAAACATGTTAGACAAAACGTTACAAAACGTTGCTCTCGATTTTAAAATATTTTCACACAGTTTTGATGGGGTACTGTGAGAAGTTTCTAGAAGTTCTCCTTACATTTAAGATATCTTCATTTGATTAAAGGAGGACAGTGGGGCAGTAGAAATTCCTAATTCTTGTGATAGCAATTGAAGGTTCTAAATTTACCTCGTTTCAATTAAAGATAAATTTTCACGCCGGCCTTTTCTCGATAAAGGGGGTTGCATCTTTTGTTTGTCAATCTTCCTAGTTACATGATAAGGAATTCGTAATGTGCACGTACGAAGAAGATATGACTGAGCAACTAAAGAGGTTTGTCAGTCATGCGTATGCAGCAAAAGCATGCAACAATATGAAGCTATTGCACCCGTTCGAGGCTCATTACTAGTACCTTCTCTCTGAACAGGTCTACTTAATTAAGTCGTAACACTGGCACTGGTCGTCAACATTACATCTTGATCACAAAAATGAGAGGGCTATGTAGCACCCTTCGCACATTGTCACTGCATTGCTATGTTTTTAATGATGATTATGATCATGACGTAACTTTGAATATTATGATGACTTTGAAGAGTATGATAGTGATGATGATGACAAAAACTGGGTAACGAATAACTCCCTTCAGTGCACCTAAACCTGTAATATTCGCTGTAAATGACGAAATCTCAAACCTCCGATAGCTATAACAAGAATTGGCATGTTATGCAGATGACTATAATCGATAAATAGTAGCACTAAGAAGAATTGATAGCCAACTTTGCGTCATTTATGCTCAGATGATTCTGGAAGCTGCAAACTACTTTGAAAAAATATGTCAAACTTTGGCAACAATTTTCCCTGCGCCAGAATTCCCCCCTATCTTCCCACGAAAATATCTTACATTCAAGAAAAGTTCTAGAATTTTGTGAAAACAACAACCAAATCAAAAATCATATGAAAATATTTTAAATCAAAAAAAAAATCAAAACAAATTAGAGCAACATTTGGTAATATTGTAGTCAAACTTTTTTAAAAAGCCCCAGAGAAAATAATGGTGTCGGATTTTATATTTTCGAAAATCTTTTGGTTCGAATTCCTCCTGGATCGTGGAATCAAAGTCACAGCCTTTTGCTCCGAGAAAGAAGCGCATTATTGCACTGCGCTACACTGACGCACCTAGAAAGGTAGAACTGCTCAAATATTCCCATTTTCGGGCTGCGTTGTCTAAATGGTTTTGAAATAAGTAGAGGGCTTAGTTTACGTCTCTTAGCAACAAGGTATCAACCAACTAAAAATCCTTGCAAAAACTCTTACATATTCTTCCGGAGAATTATCTTGACTTCCTCCATCCAGATTTGAATCCATTTGTGATACGCAAGGTTTCTGCAAAAAAAAGCAATTACATCGGAATGTTATCCTAACTACATTTTTTAACCCAATATAGAAATAAAACACGTAACGTCAACCAAATAACGATCTCTGGTGAAAATATTTAATTGAACCCTATCTATCTACTATTTTTGGTATGAAGGATATAGGATATACATGTTAAGAGGGTGCTTGTGGAATATATGCATAAAGAAACATAGGGGCCCTATGGGTATATTTGAAGACGATGAGGATGATGATGATAATGATGATGATGATGATGATGATGATGATGATGATGATGATGATGCTGATGATGATTCGCTGGCTCCTATTAAATCAGCAAAGCTTTTTTTGCAGGGAAAATTTTTTCCAACACAATTAAAAAAACCCTAAGTGTTTTTTCAAAGCCTTTATGTCCCTGAATGTGCCTTGGCAACGCACCTAGAAAGGTAGAACTACTCAAATATTTGAATTTTTACACTTCCCCCTTCCCTGAAATCCTTGGTTTGAATTGCTTTAACTTATTTTGATTATTTTAAATTTCGAACCGAGCTGCGTTGTTTCAATGGTTTTGGAATAGTTTTAGTCACGTCTTTTAGCAACAAGGTATCAACCCCCTAAAATTCACGCCAAAATTCTTACAATTTTTTCCAGAGACTTGTCTCGAGCTCCTGCGTCGACATTTGAATTTGTCTTTGATTCGCAAGGTTTCTACAAGAAAGAAATAAATCTATTTAATGTAAAATATAATCGCTTGTTCTTGTTCTACTTAATATTTGATTAGTTGGTACCAGTTGCAGATCACTGGGGCGATATGTTTTTATCTTCGCGTGATCTTAATAAAATCAAAAATATAAAATTAAAGGATACGGACACACTTACCCGTTTTCTGTCTCTTTTCAATTTCCTCTTTTCACAGGTCTCACAATGGCTAGAAGTCGGTTTCTAAAATTCAAAGTTGCAAGTGTTCTAAAAAACTTCGACTACAATCAGAGAAAAAAATTTTTGAAACAAACAAAACCGAAATATGCTTTTCATTTTCCATATTTCCGACTTCTCCCTTTCCAATTCAATTTTTCATTTCAGAAATTTTTGAATTCCTAAATTGAAGTCGATGTAAACATCTCAATCATGCAGTTAACATTACACACTTTTTTTATAAGAATATCCTAATTTTTGACGAGGCTCGAACTTTTCCACTGTTAAATTTCCATTGTTCTGTGGCAATTTTGAGCGTGAATATTCTTATAGATTGTATTTTTATAAAAAAAGTGTTTATTCGGTATAGGTAAAGATGGGTGGGTCCGAACAGGTAAAGATGGGTACAGGAAGAGGGGGGCTTTTGGAGCCATTGTGCTAGTGAATTATAGAGTGTTAAAGATAGCACCATAGAAACCAGCAGCTTATCCTAAAATTATTATAAAGGACATTATGTTAAATTTAGAAATATAAATGGTATCTTCCTTATCGCTGCAAAGGGCAGTACAATACATGCGATATTCTTAACTCCATAATGAGTTTTTCAGAAAGGCCTGTTAGTTTCTTTATACGTTGATCTTTCAATTGCAAAAGATGGTCTGCAGATCCCCTCGCCTGTGAATTCAAATTGTGTTTAAAAAGGTTAGTTGAAAGACACGAGGTCAAAATGAGATTATTTACAAATATTATTCCCATGAACGACTGACATAAAGATCTGAGGTTCATGAATGATTGCATTGCAAGTGTACTTATGATGTCTCTCCACGTTGCAAATGATATCCCTCGACTTTTCTGATGATAACCCTCCACTATACTCCGCATCCTCCACTATCATGATGATATCCCTCCACGCAACAAATGATAACCCTCCACTGCACTGATGATAACCCTCCACGTTGTATTGGTACCCTCCACTATACTGTACATCCTCTGCGTTACTGCACATCACGTTGTACGGGTATTTCTACCGTGAAAGATACTTTAGGATAACAACCGTACACCAATTCAAATGGTGATAACCCAGTACTGTCCTGTTTACTGACTCTATACGCCAACAAAACAGAAGGCAACTGTTCATCCCAGTCATTCATATCCATATCTACTGTCATTCTTAACAGCAATTTTATGACTCCGTTAAAACGCTCACAAAGTCCGTCGGTTTGGGGATGGTAAGGTGTCATTGATACCAAATAAACTACAGACACCTGTGCCTCATATGTGACTCAAAATTCCGACCCTGATCAGTCAATAAGATGGTCGGCATTCCACGCCTCACAAATATATGTTCAAATGCTCGAAGTACAGTAAATGCTTCTTGATTCGGCAACGTACTTAGTATAATAATCAATGACAATGAGAATGTAGTTATTACTTTCTTGAGTTGTTTTCAAAGGTCTAATGATGTTGACTCCTATACTATTTAGAATGGTTCAGGCACTATGTCAATGGTATTCAATGGAAATCAAGGCCTCTGCACTAATTTGTTTTCCGCACAAATCTCACATAAAGCACAATAATGTTTAACTGATTCATAGAATCCTGGCCAGTAAAATTGTTTTTTTAACATTCAAAATGTTTTGTTTTTCTCCAAGATGGCCTATTCTTTCATGAATGCCTTTCAGAATCTTCTGCGTCAGAAACTTAGGATTTTCATCCTTCTCCTGGTCTTTTAGCTGGTCTAGCATTTGTTCTTCGCCCAGGCGTTTACAACTGGAATTTCGGGGTCAAGATTTTTCACATCTCCAAATTCTTCTGCTGACCACAAAGAAATACTAATCCCTCATATCGGCGTGCATGATAGAGCATCAACGTGATGCATATACAATACTCTTCAAAATCTCTTCCGATTTCATACCAAAACATCGTCGAGGTAAAATAAGCATTTAGTTGGTGACAAGCCATCAATTACTCTGCTCGCTAAATGCTGGAAAGTAGCTACTGCACTCGACAGGCCGAAAGGCATTCGATTGAATTCTTAGGTACCTCCGATAAAAGCTAATGCGGTCTTTTCTTTAATATTTTGTCCATTTCTTCTTGCCAATACCCCAAAATAAGGTCGAGCGTAGAAAAAATAACACTGCCCAGATAACGTGTCAATCAAGTCACTCAATTGCAGAAGGTGGTAAGCAACTTTTGTGGTTATATCTTTGTACACTCTTTTTTTTATAAGAATACTATAAATTTTGCCCAGCCTCAATATTCTTAAGAAATTTTCGTTTTGAGCCTGAAAATATACTTAAAGTATTCTTATTTTTTCAAACATCATATGGTTTCAGGGGAACATAGTTAAAAGAAAAATTACGAGTAAATGGCGGAGCGAAAGAAAAATTCAACTATTATAACAATTGATACAAATTTAATTACATTGTGATTGCTTTTGAATGCTCTTTATTCCTTTATGGTCAAGGTATTTTAGGTCGCCCTACCATTCTCTCTTAGTGTCGTTCAACAAGGCACGACACAAATAGTTTATTTGTGGCGGAACACAAGAATGGAACGAGGCACAGCGCAAATAGTGTGTGCCTTACACTGTGCATTCGCAGAAATACTGCATTCTAAAATTTTTGCTAAGAAAGTCAAAAGAAAGTTTTGGTACTGAAAACATGAAATATTTAAGAAAGTTTCAATACTGGCCCAAACAAAACTTTCTTATA
>JACTAT010000365.1:301833-332839 GCA_014526335.1 Chrysaora quinquecirrha | reverse complement strand
AGAAAATCTTCTTAATGATTTTGCAAACCTTGATCTTACTTTCATGGATGACTACACTTAAGACGTAAATGCCAAGTTTAACAGACTTTTATGCAACCTTGATGAGTTGGTGAAAAATCATGCACCATTAAAAAGACTTACTAAAAGGGATATTAAGTTTAGAAATAAACCTTGGATCAATGGCAAAATTAAAAAAATGATGCGAATTAGAGATAATTTATTTAGAAAGCTTAAAACGAATAACAATCCACACCTAATTTATCTTTACAAACAGTTTAGAAATAGAGTTTCAGTTTCTTTGAATGAAAGTAAAGCCAACTATTTCTATAATTACTTCCAACAGAACAGCAGTAATATGAAACAACTATGGTCAGGTATTAGATCAGTTGTAAGTATTAAGCAAACTAACAAAATAGATGTGGTCAACAAACTTAAGGATGCAAATGGTAATACTACATCAGATCCAGCAGTTATTGCAAATATATTTAACAAATTCTTTGTAAATGTTGCTCATGACATAGCCAAAAATATACCAAGATCTCATAAGTCACCTCTGGAATTTATTGGCGATAGAATTGGAAATTAATTTTTTACTGCTCCTTCAGTTCCTACAGAATTATTTGACATTATCTCTGCTTTGCAATCTCGAAAGTCTCTTGGGCCTAATAGTATTCCCAGGAAAATCTTAAAATTACTTTCTCCATTGTTATCTGCTCCACTTTCTCAAACTATAAATGAATCCTTGCAATCTGGAATTTTTCCAGATAAGATGAAGCTGGCAAAAATAATCCCACTTTTCAAAAAAGGCTGTCCACTAACAGCATCCAATTATAGACCAATTTCTCTTCTTTCTGTTTTTAGCAAAATCACAGAAAAATTATGTATGAACGTCTCTATAAATTTCTTGAAAAACATGAGATCTTGTATTCATTGCAGTTTGGTTTTCGTGCTAACAATTCTATTAACCATGCATCGGTTAGTTTGACAGAAGCCATTAAAAATTCACTTGATAACAAAAAGTTTGGTTGTGGCATTTTTATTGATTTACAGAAAGCATTTGATACAGTGAATCATAATATTCTTCTTAAAAAGTTAGAACACTATGGAATTAGAGGAACTACTTTAGATTGGTTTGAATCCTACCTCTCAGATAGGAAGCAGTGTGTTTCAGTAAATGGATCAATGTCAAGTTATCTCAATGTTACTTGTGGTGTCCCACAGGGATCTGTTCTTGGCCCTCTCCTTTTTTAATTTATATTAATGATTTACCTCTCTCAACCTCAAATCTAGCTTTCTACTTATTTGCAGATGATACAAATATCTATTGTCAATCTAAAAGTCTTGATCAGCTTCAAAATATAGTCAATAAGGAATTGAAAAAAGTGAAGTCTTGGCTTGAGGTTAACAAATTGTCTCTTAATATTAGTAAAACAAATTTCATAATTTTCAAGTCTCCTCAACATTCTTCATCTAAAACGGTCTATATCAGAATTGGAAGGTCTCCCATCAAACAAACATGCTATGTGAAATTTCTTGGTGTTCTTTTAGATGAAAATCTTTCATGGAAGTATCACTTAACAGAATTATCAAAGAAATTGGCTAGACCTTGTGGCATTTTTTTTCAAAATAAGACATTATCTACCTATTAATATTTTAGTCTGTCTTTATAACTCTTTATTTTCGCCTTTTCTACAATATGGCATTGTAGTTTTGGGTCTTACTTACGAAACTCATTTCAATCCAGTGTTTTTGTTGCAGAAAAGAGTTATAAGGGCCATTGCATTTCAGGGGCGGCAAATTTCCCGGTGGGCCCCCGCACCTCAAAAATTATTTTTTCATACATTGTATTTTAGTGAATTGTAGAATAACTTTAAGTTGAGAAGTGAACTGTTTAAGACATCTGGATCTCTCTAATAAATCAATGGTTGTCTATGCCCCTGGTTGTGGTTAGAGATGTTTATGTCATTACGATCAATTTCTCAAAATCGGCGACAAATTTCAATTGTGTTGATCCATTTGAAACTTACACTATAACAATTACGAAATGAACCACCCTCTCGGACAAAAGCTTAGTTCCGTTCTCCAACTATTCTGTGGGTTAATGCAGGAATGGAGGATGACAGTAGTGGTAGAAGCGAACAACAACATGAAGATCCAAATCCTGCAAGTTACACAGTTCCAAAAAAGAAACATAAAAGCGGAGCCCAAAAGAAAAAAGACAAAGAAACTCGAAGCCGCCTTGAGAGTGCGAAGTTCATGAGACCTCTGGAGAAGTTTTTCAATAAAGATACACCAATTTCAGCAGGTATGTGGGCCTATGCTCAGGCCCATTTTATTTCTTGATAATCGCTAAGTATCACTTAATTTGCAGTGTTTATTATTTATCAATTCTCTTACGACCAGTTGTCTTACGACCGATCAACTATTTCTCCATAGGAGCCAATGAAAAGCCAAGTAATAAAGATGATCCACAATATGAACAAGACCCTGGAACCTTGAATCTTAGTGCCGAGGCTGCTTCAGCAAGTGAATCACGTATATCGGCTGCCCAATCATCGATCGAAGATGGATCAGGTGAAAAATCACCAAAGGACTTAATGTTCGTCAAACCCTCAGTTAGCCAAATCAATGAATTTTTTGAATATCATCCACAAGTTCCTCTAATGAGTGTACCATTTAGCATCGACAAAAACACCAGCAGGTACAGTACTGGAAAGACGCTGGTTGACTTTTCAAAATTCAACCCAGGCTCTGTACTGCAGCTTATGCCTAGCATACTCCAACTATCCAACTGTCTTTAAAAGTGGTCTTAAAAATTTCACGCATGTTCACCAGAGAATTTAGGAGCATGAATCTTCTAACTCCCATTCAGCTTCTGGTGAGACGTTTATGATGCACCGTT
Organism: Chrysaora quinquecirrha; assembly: GCA_014526335.1. NCBI lineage: Eukaryota > Metazoa > Cnidaria > Scyphozoa > Semaeostomeae > Pelagiidae > Chrysaora > Chrysaora quinquecirrha. The sequence continues at coordinate 329,937 of JACTAT010000365.1, read as the reverse complement.
CAGACCGAGTTATGGTGCAATTTTTTAGCAGTTTCTCTATTGACGCGAGAAGGAAGAAGGTCGAGAAAAAGAGAGACGTTGTGCAGAAACTGATTCGCATTATCCTATTTTTAGGTAAACAAGGGCTTGCTTATCGCGGAAAGAGGCACGAAGCTGCACATGAAATAAAGAATGAGAATATCAACCATGGTAATAAATAGAATTAGTAAAGCTGGTTTCGGAGTTTGATATTGCATTAAAAGAACATATTGACAAGGTGCACGCAGCTAGTTTGAAAGCACTTAATAAGAGAATCTGTGCTGGACAGCAATCAGGGAACTATGGCCGCGGCTCTCTTGTTACATTTCTTAGCCACGATATAATATCAAGAATTGTTTGCATTTTACGTGATTTAGTTCAAGAATCTATAGTAAGGGAGGTAAAAGAAGCGGGGATGTTTTCAGTCGAGCTTGACACAACACAGGACATAATGACTCAAGATCAATGTTCTATTGTCTTGCGTTATGTTTATTAAAGAGTTGTCCATTAAGAGTTGTTTATTAAGGAGTTGTCCAAGAAAGGCTCCTGTCGCTGGTCAAAGCCATGTCAATGACTGGTGAAGCTCTGTTTAACTTACTCAACAGCACGCTACAAAAATATGGCTTTGACATTAAGAATTGTGTTGGGGATGCATTTGACGGAGCAGCCAACATGAGCGGCGCATATAATGGCGTGACGGCCAAAATATCGATTGTTGCAAGTTTGCATGTTCATACATGGTGCTACAGCCATTGCTTGAACCTATTATTAACCGACGCAGCATCGGCATGCACGCACGCAATGACTCTTTTTGGGGTTCTCCAATCCGCGTCAAGATTTTTTAGACAAGCTCATAAAAGGATGGACGTGTGGGAAAAAATGTTGGCAGAAAAAGGGGGCACTGCAAGGAGGCTTGGTTCAATTGGAGAGACTTGGTGGCTTTCAAAATCCATTGCCCTTGAAAAGATCTTTGGTACCTTTAGAAGCCCAAACACAGGGTTGTACACCGAAATGATACGTGCCTTTCAAGATATTTCAGAGGACAAATCATTTCAGCAGTCAACAAGAAGTGAGGCACGGATGCTAATGGATTCATTTCTGAAATTCGAAACAATCCTAACCTCGTTTGTTTTCCCGCGCATTTATAAGATTACAACTCCGCTTTCCCTCTACTTGCAAACGAAAGGCCTTGATATGTTACAAGCATGGCGTATGGTGGAGGCAGTGGCTTATCAGATCAATGAAATATCCAGAGACTTTGAAGAAGTCCATGATAGGGCAAAAGCATTCTGTGCTGATGTAAATGAAGCTCTCTAAGATACAGATCTAGAGGTTGCTTCTTACTTGCCAAAGAAAAGAGCAAGGAAAACGCCATGGTGAGCAGTGCCACGATGAAAGAGTTTCTGGGGAACTGGAAGGATACAAGGTAAATACCTTCAACATCATATGGACAGCATGGTAGAAAATCTAAAATATGGTTTCTTGAGCACAAGCAATTGTACCAAGATTTTGCATGCTTTGACCCAAGACTGGAGAGTTTCATGGAAGCCTTTCCAAGACTCGTCAGGTCCCTTTCTGAAGAATTTGAAACTACAATGATTTTCGAATAGGATGAGGATGCAAACGAGTCTACTACAGAAATGCAGACAAATCGAAGGTGCAGATCCTGCTTTATGTGTGCCTATCAAGTTCTATATAATCACAGTCTCAACAGTGCTGCATACTCAGAAGTATACATGGTCTATCATTCTTGCTGACGTTGGCCGTCATCCAGGTAGAATGTGAACGTTCTTTCTCAAAACTTAAGCTTATAAAGACCAGGCTACGTGCTACTCTTACACAAGAGAACCTTGAATGCTTCATGCTGATGGGAATAGAAAGTGACATTCTTAATAGAATTCCCCTCGGAAAGGTTGTCGACAGCCTTGCATCAACTTCAAGTGAATTAAAGAGACTTCTCTCATTGCACTTATAGGTTTTCGATAAGTTTTGCGTGGCGCAGTTACGCGCGTCGCATCTTGTTTGTTTTTTCTATTCAACTTGTGTGTTTGTATGCTTTTTGTTTGCTGTTGTTTGCCGCACAATATTCTTTGACGCGTTGGCACTTTATGAGTGATCAGTGATGAACTTCCTATAATTCTAAAGATTTTAATCCTTACTGTTCTTGATGTGTGATTAATGACTATGACTGTAATCTGATTGGCTTATTTCATCTATTGTCTTTATAACTTGTTTGTGTAAATATGTTTGCTTTTTAGTTGCTAGGTTAGTTGCTGTAAATGTTATCTTGAGTTTGCATGAAATTATGCTGAAAAATTGATTTTGAGTGAATTTTCTTGTTTTCTTGGTGCTATAAATAATGCTGATAGTGAGCTAGTTAAGAAAGATCGAACAATAGGTTCATCTAACGATGTACTTTTTCTTTGCTTGTTTATCGTTATAGCCATCGCACCATTTGCTGCTTGGCAGTGTTTTGTTTTGTTTTGTTATGTTCCAGGATACAGAATGTTTATTTTCAGACCTTTACATGACTATAGTATACTTTTAAATATAACCAATGAAATATTGTTGCAGATTATTTACAAATTTACTTGTAATTTTTGATATCTCTAAACTTGATTAGTTTCCCATACCTAATGACAGGATTATCTTTGAAGTGCAGATTTTACTAAAATGTTAATGTTTTGTTATTAAAAGGTATAGTTAACGTTTGTCAGGAAGAAATATCACATTTCTATGCCTGTTAATTCATCAAAAGTGGCTTTATCCTGAAAAAATTATCGCACCAAGAAGTGCAGCAGCGTTTCTAAGGGGGCCCCAGAATTTGCCCCACCACTTTTCTAAGGAGATTTTTGGTTATTACTTTTCTATTGATTTCGAGTAACTTTTTCTATTAGCATACGCAGAAAGAGAAATTAAAGGATCCTAAGCCATTTTGAGGCCTCAGAAATGACCAAATCTCAGGAGCTTCCAGGGACTTCGCCCCCTGAACCCCTACCAGGGCACTGCCCTGGACCCGCTGGGGGGCTTGCAGTGCCCCCCACACCCCCAGCTGTTTTACGCAATGGCCTTCAGCCATTGCGTGCTAGCCTTCGGCACGCCATGTAAAAGTGGGCCCCTTTTCGCAGTATTTCTCCCGGCTCTGATTTTTAAGCCACGCCACCCCTGTTGCATTTGAACACTTTAGTTCTCCTTCTACACCTATCTTTTCTGATTTAAAAATCAAAACAACTGTAAAGCTCTTGTAGAGGTCTGGTAAAAAATCACCCCAAACTAAAAATAGTACAAATGGGCATTTCTCTGTCGTTGTCTATATCCTATCTTTCTCAGCGTGTCAAAAGATCTCTTTTTCAACAGTTTGATACAAGTATCACAATTCATATAAGAACTACTGTTATATCTTTTGTAGAGGTTCGGTACCAAATATCTCTGTTTAAAAATAGCACAAGGGGGTATGTCTCAGTTAGGATGCATATCCTATCCTTTATAGCGTCTCAAACTACCCCTTTTCACCAAGTTTCATGAATGTGCAATTCATATTAGAACTACTGTTGTAGCTTACATAGAAGTCTGATACCAAATACCCCAGTCTAAAAATAGCATAAAGGGACATTTTTCGTTTGGGGTCTGCATCCTATATTTTTCAGCACATCAAACTGATTGACCAAGTTTGATTGCAGCATCACTGATTGCAATAAAGTTACAACAATATCATTTTTGGGGCCTGGGGCAAAGCACCCAATTCTAAAAATAGCACAAAGGGGCATTTTTATTTGGGGTCTGCAACCTATCTTTTTCAGCGCATCAAACTGTGTTGTAATACCGAGTTTCATGCTGATATCATAATCTGCACGATATTTCCAGTAAGAGCCTTCAAAAGGGTTTGGAGCCGATTACCCCATGCTAAAAATAGCATTTTGGGGCATTTTCGAGTTGGGGTCTTGACCCTATTCTTTTCAGCACATCAAACTTTGTTGGAATACCAGGTTTCATGCTGATATCGTAATTTGAACGGTATTTACATTAAGAGCCTTCAAAAGGGCTGGAACCGAGTACCCCATGCTAAAAATAGCCTTTTGGGGCCTTTTTGAGTTGGGGTCCCGACCCTATCTTTTTCAGGGCATAAAACTGCGTAGGTTCACGAAGTTTCATGCTGGTATCATAAAATGCACGATTTGACCAAATTTTTCCTCTAACAGCTCTGACTATAAAGAAAGACACAATGAACTAGTTGTCAAAGCTGGCAAAAAGGTACATAACTCATGCAGAGATTCATACATAAACAAGAAGAATATCAAGTCTTATAACAAAAAGAAGGAATCTATATCTTATGCTGGTAGCCCAGTGAAGGGCGGGTTAAGAACAGATCATGAATTTGTTTATGGATTAAATTGCTTGTTCCGTAAATATCCTTTTTTGGAAAGAGACAAGCGAGATAAAAACGCCTACCAAGTAATGTGTAAGAACTGTGAAATTGATATTAGCATCCTCAAAATTTATGGGCAACGCAGTGATTCCTGGGCAGTTTCTGTTAAGGGTTGTATAGCCTATGTCAATGATTTGCATTCACAAGATGCAGTGTACCATCAATTTTGTAATACGAACTTTTGTACTGGAAAGGATATCCCTGAAAAATATAAAGGCAAGAACCAGTCGGCATCAAAGACAAAACAAGGACCGCGTTCAGATCTAGGTCTTGAATCAGATTTCGAGGTTGTTTGTCCATATTTGCACAAGAATGATGATGAACAAGTTACAATTAGTGACCTTATAATAATCATGCAACAACATCTGAAAGATTCCAAAAGTGAAGCATTTACTTCAAAATAGATTAAAGCCCCATTAATAGAAGAGTTTAAGGATGAAATTGCGTTCACGAGGATTAACAGAAATCAAAATGTTGTAACTTCCAGATCAAAAGCTAAAAATACTCTATATGAATTCCATAAAAGCTACAGATCCGATGATATGGAATTGGAAAGAACTCGCATCATTAAAACTGCTGCAGTACTCCTAAAAAAAAAATTAGAATGCTGTTGCTCCACAACAACATATCCATCAACTGAAGATATTGAATCACACACACATTCCAAAGAGTTCCTCTCTCAATCATTGCAGCAACTGCTTGAAAAAATGTTTGTTGCTAAAGGAAGTGATATGCGCATTGTTTCTATTGGTCAAGCAATTATGAAAGTGGTTCGGCCAAAAGCAATCATTGCACCTCTTCAAATTGGATTGGCAGTAAAGATGCATGGACAATTTCGATCACGCTTTTTAATTGACTCTTTGCACACTCACGGATTTTGCTCATCATACTCTGAGGTTCAAAAGTTTGAAAAAAGTGCAGCTTAGCATCAGGGGACAGAGATTCAAGGACTTGATAATGACCCATTCATTCAAGATATAGCTGATAACGTTGACCACAATGTCCGAAGAATTGATGGCCTCAATACTTTTCATGGTATGAGGATAATTGCTGCTGTCACCCCACGGGTAAAGTCTACTAAATCAGTACCAAGAAAAGATGTATCTTCAAAAGATATAATAAATATTGGCAGCATAGAGACTTGTACATTTTGCTGGCGTCAGAAGTTATCTGGCAGCTTGAAAAACGAAATTTTCCCGGAACTTAACGCTAATGATACCACAAATATTCTTGATGTTCTTTGGAAAAGTGCAAGGACACTGAAACCTGAACGACCTCTGTGGAATGGTTTTATGCAATGGTTCATAATGGAGAACAACCAGGACAGTTGTCTATTGTATTCATGCCAATGATTGATATGAAGTCAAGTAATGAATTTGCATATTGTCAACCATGCACTTCACACCACAATGAGTTTCCTAGGATCGATTGGGCATATCATGACTTCATCTGGACTGCAAGCCAGTTTAGAGACTGTGTACGCAGAAAACACAGTCCCTTACATAACCGCAAAACCATTTTTCGGGCTGTTCATGGCCATCTACTCGTTGTTGCTGCCCTCCATGTGATTATAATGTCCGAAGTTTACAGTTGCCCAGTTAATCTTGGAAACGATGAAGAAAGAAAGCAAGGAGCAGACGTTCTGGACATTGGTGAAAGAGTAGATTTACAACAGATCTCAGAATTATTTGACAAGTCAATCTCAGGAAAAATTAGTGGCAATGATTTGGAACAAAGTAAAGTTATAAAAACAATGGTTGAGCGAGTGGAAGCTTAAATAAAGGATGTGGCTTCTTCAAGGACAGCAACATTGTGGCTCAAATACATTGAAATGGTGGAAATCCTATGTTAATTTATTTAGGCTGAGAAAACAGGGAACTCATTCTTCATTTGCAAGCAGTCAAAAATATGTTGCCTTACTTTGCAGCATTGGGACACTCTCTATAATGTAATTCCAACTATGTTGAAATTGGAGGAAACACACCGAAATGTTTATCAGATGTTTACCAATGGATATCATGTTGTCCGTAGAAGGGAAAGGTTTTGGGCTTGGCTATCAACAGATTTAGTTATTGAGCAGGTTTTGATGAGAAGTTTGAAGACGACAGGTGTAATGCGGAACTTGCGGAAGGGGAATGACTGATCTTCAAAGATCGGTTTGGCTTCTCTCAATTCCAGCATGTGCTGAAATAAACCTCTCCACACAAGAAGTCACAGGAATAAAGTACGAGACCAGTGATCAACACAAATAAACAAAACAGGCAAGGCGAATAAAAGACTTTGAAGACTCTGTAAATATCATGAAGTATATGTTTGTCAGAAACCCCTTTGATAACCGGAAGGAGCTCATTGTAAAGACTTAAAGTCAATCTATCACTAGTTCAGGATATTTTTGCCGTAGAATTTCAGACACAAGAGAAACACTCTAAATTTCTGTAGCAATCATCATAATAATCATAAATATCTCACATCCGAACATCATCGAACATCTACAGATCTGAGCTTCAGAATCTTACATGCAGTTATTTCTACAACACACCGATAAAGTTTCAGCCAATCACAATCCTAGATTTCACATACGTTAATATGAGTCAAGCTACATGTTTTTATTATACAAAAGAGGAAATAAGGTTTAAGTAGATAAACATAAAATTTCTGTGGTACTGAGCATATACGCAAATTTTGACTCACAATCATGAGCCGAATTCCCAACCTAAATTATAAATCTATGCAAAGAATGTCGTTACGAATATTAAAGCTTAAGCATACAATCGCCTAAAAGAAAATTTAAATCCCTACGAGAAATCCTTGGAAATCCACACACACTCCCCTCCTTGACTTCTTATTGAGAGTCAAGAAACATGCGGGTTTTCCACCTCGCGTCCTTAGCAGCAGCCCGTTGCAGTCTAGCGTTAGCGTGGGGATCTTTCACATTACCCACCCGTGCTTCACTCACCTCGCAGTCCTCCGTTCCTCCTCACAACTTTCATCTCTCTCCCTCTTAACTTCAAACGGATACAGATTCTGTAAAGGTCTATTTAATGTATCTTGCTTACCTTTACCGCATGTACGAACCTTAGCTGCTCTGACCATACCGTCCTTACCCTTAATTAATTCCGTAATCAATCCCATTTTCCAAGCGTTGCATTTCACGTTGTCTACTTTCACAAGAACGACGTCACCAACACAGACCTCCAGTCCCTTGTCTGTGTGATTTCTATGAAATTCTCTGAGCTCTGTCAAATATTCCCTTTTCCACCTATCTGAAAAATGATTCAACTTCTGAATTAAATACCAAAATCGTTTCTCGTAAATCGCAGAGTTTTCATCTAACTCACTATCTTCATACTCGAAATCTTCAGCAATATGAGGTAATCTCCTTCCAAAGACAAGATGTGACGGGGTAAGTGGGTGGTACCCTAATTCATTTTAAACATACGTCAGGGGGTGAGAGTTTAGTGTTCCCTCAATTTCCACTAAAACCGTGATTAATTCGTCAAACGACAATCTACTATTTCCCAGAACCTTTCTAAGGCATCGTTTAACACTCCCCACTAACTTTTCAAAATAACCACCCCACCAGGGACTTTTTTCCACATTGAATTTCCACGTGATTCTCTTCTGCTGTAAAAATGAAAACACTGAATGTTCCCGAGCAAGTTTCCCTAAGAATTTATTTGCGAACTTAAACGTCTTAGCATTGTCCGAATTCACTAAGGAAGGTGTACCACAGCGTGATGTGAACCGTCTCAAACTCCTTAAAAACGTTGGGCCTGACAAATCCTTGATTAGATCAAGATAAAGTGCTCTAGAAGTACAACAAGTAAATAAAACTATATAGCATTTCTCCATCTGGCCTGCATTGGCCTTAAAATAAAGGGGCCCAGCAAAATCCACACCCACATTTGTAAATGGTGCAACATCTTCTACGCGGAATGAGGGTAATGCAGCCACAGGGGGCACCCCATAAGGTTTTCCTTGAACCCTCTTACACACCCTGCATGGCCTAATAATTTTCTTGACATACTGCCTTCCCTTAGTTGTCCAAAATCTTGCTCTATATTCAGTAAGAGTTTCCTTCAGGCCATTATGGTGGACTTTGCGATGACAATCTTCAATAATCAATGCTGTAAGCTTATGATCACTTGGCAAAATAATAGGAAACTTAGACCCTATTTCTAATTCTGAATTTACAAGTCTTCCCTTACACCTTAGAATTCCTTTCTCCTCTTCAAGCCCTAACTGAGTTGCTAGTTTCTTAAACTTAGGTTCTTTCCTAAGAATTGCTTGCGCATCTCTGATCCAATATTCTTCAGCTTCCGAAATCTCTGAGGCACTAATCATATCTCCATTTGGATGATTACCCTGTTTTAATTCTTTGATGTTTCTAATGAAGCGCAAGACCCAAGCCGTAATCCTAAGCAACTTATTCAATGAGCTGAACTTATTAAGATTGATCATACCTGAAATGCCCACTCTCTCACTCTCATCAATCACAGTAGATACATTTGCTGATTTCTTCTGCTCCCCTCTTACTTCCTGCGAGTCCTCAAGCCTAAATTCCCTGGGCCAATTTTCCTCTTGATCCTAGATCTGCAGGGTTGCAAACTCCTACACAATGACCCCAACCTGCTTTCTTCGAAACCTTAAGAATTTCGTTCACCCTTTGATGGACAAACTGTCGCCATTCACCTTCATTGTTTATCCAGTATAACGCTGTTTTTGAATCAAGCCAATATTTACATCCATCAATTTTCACTTGCTCACTTAAGGCATTGTACACGGTTTCCATTAGTGAGGACAGGATTCTAGCAGACATAAGTTCTAGTCTTGGAATGCTAAGTTCTTTAAGAGGGGCTACCCTTGTCTTGGAGCATATCAGTTGAGAATAATTTCCATCATTGGTCTCATAAACTAAGTAAATCATGGCACAGTAAGCCTTCTTACTGGCATCCGCAAATCCGTGTAAATAAACATTCTTAACATCATCTAAATTACCAGCATATAAACATCTGGGAACAGAAATACTCCCAATAGAATTTAGTTCTCTCACAAGCTCTTTCCATTGTGCTTGCTTATCCTCTGGTAATTCATCATCCCAACCAAGCTTCATAGTGCAGAGTTCCTGAAAAAGGACTTTTGCACTCACAATAATTGGGCTGATCAATCCAAGGGGGTCAAACAGTTTTGCTATCATGCTGAGTATTGATCTCTTGGTAATTCTAGAGCCTTGTTCTATTTTTCCTATTTTGGTGAGGTCAAATTCAAATTTATCTTCTGCCATATCCCAGGTTATGCCTAATACCTTACTCTTATTGTCTGAAACCTCACTGCCCAGCATATCTTTTGCATAAGTATCATCATTCAACTCACAAGGTCCCTTTTTCATAGCATCCTCAATTTCCTTGAATTCATTTGCAAGTAGTGGATCGTTCGTCTTCCATTTTCTCAATCTAAATCCTCCATCCTTCATTCTAGTTTTACTCTTCTCAAACAGCTCCTTTGCTTTCTCCACATTAGCACATCCAAGCACAAGGTCGTCCACATAAAAGCTGTTAGACAGCTGCTGACAAAATGCAGGGTCGATCTCTTCATACTTGCTTAAATGATAACGAAGGACTCCATTCAAAAGGAATGGAGAGCTATTCACCCCAAATACGACACGATTGAAACGATAAACTTTGATGGAGGGATTATCCGCATGAACATCATCCACCCATAGGAACCTCAAGCAATCCCTATCCTGCTTACTTACTTCTATATTTAGGAATGCTTTCTCGATATCAGATGTAATTCCTATCTTATGCTCTCTAAACCTCACCATAATGTCGAACAGAAAGGGGTTTAAAGAGGGCCCAATATGCAAACAGTCATAAAGTGAAGTTCCTGACTTTCTTTCCTTCGCTGAAGCATCATATACCACCCTTAATTTTGTGGTCTCCGCATCCTTTCTTATGACCGCCTGATGAGGAAGATAAGTAATCTTTCCAGCTTTCTCAAGGTCAACTACTTCTTCAATTATGTTTTCCTTAAGTTGATCCTTAATGATGTTATCGTAATTAACTAGTATTTCCGGGGTCTCCTTCAGCCTTCTTAATTGCCCTTTCATCCTACCTAAACTAACAGCATAGTTTGTTGGGAGAGGCTTATGTCCCACTTTCCAAGGGAGCTTAACAGAGTATCTCTTTCCTGTGAACTCAATAGAATCCAGTAATTCTTCATGTACCTTGTCCCCTTCTCTAATGCCTATGGTTTCTAAATCCCAAAGCTTATGAATGTCAGTTTCTAGTTGATTCTTATCAAGGGCGTCTTTCTTCTGGGAATTGGGGCTTTCAATTAACAAATTCACGCAAGAAACATTAGAAATTTCAGTCTTACCCTTCAGTGGTCCAGAAAGAACCCATCCAAGCTTTGTCTGCACAGCAACTGGCTCGCCTAGCTCCCCTCGTATTGTATTATCCTGTTGTAATGTCCATAGCCAGTCAACTCCAACAAGAATATCCACTTCCAATGTTTCTTTAAACCTGCAAACATCTGAGAACCATATGTTAGCAAGGTGCTTGTAATCATGTTTGATAACTTCCACATGTTCATTACTAAATTCAGAAATTTTATCAACAACATAGGCATAAATTTGAACTCCCTGACCTCCTCTCACAGGCTCCATCTCGACCTCAACTACATCCCTCACCTTCTCTTCAACGTTCGGGGCCCCAAAGGTCCTAATGCCTAGCTGCTCTTTCCTAACTGGTTCTAGTCCTAGGCGCTCAACCGTACTCTGCTTGATAAACGTCCTATGACTACCTGAGTCGAACATGACGCGTGCCTTAACGTTAGCTGCTGTGCCCTTAACAATTGCTAAAGCAGTCTGCAATACAGCTCTGCCTGCGGCCTCTACATTACCTACGCATGCATTAGCGTTGGTGGAATTGACAGCAGTACTTGGGGGTGCAGTCGGATTAGGCCTAGATGAGCTACTGTTGGTGTTAGCATTAATGGAAGGCGATTCCTGGCTAGCCTGATGACAAATATAAACGTGATGCTTCTGTTTACAAATCTTGCAAAAAAATTTAGAGCGACATTGAAAGGCTCTATGGCCTTTATTTAAGCAAATAAAGCAGCGTCCAAATTTACTAATCAACTTCTTACGCTCCTCTTTGTTCTTCACTTCTTCACAGGCGATGGTTCATGTTCGCCATTGCAAAAGACACACTTCTTCACTTTCTCGCCGCCATCTTTCCCAGTCATCAACAAAGCACTTGCGGTCATCGGGGCGTTGCCCATTTGCCTCGACTTCATTTCCGGACGTTGTTCTCTGAAATTTCCCGCGTTCTCCTTCTTGAAAATTGAAACATGCTGTTCCCTTATCTCCAATTCTTCTCTGAAAGCACTCAGCATCTCTGACATTGTCCATTCCTGATGGTTCTTCGTTCCTCTGATCATATTCAATCTCACTGGATCAGGGATTTTATCCATGAGAACAGGTAGAACAATGCCAGCATAAAATGACTCCTCTACGTTCATCACGTCTAAACCTCGAAAATGAGTTTCTATGTTATCGTAGAGCTCTCTCATTCTTGTGACATTCTTCTCATTGAAAACAGGCTGAATGTTCAGCAACTCGTTTATGTGTGCCCTTTTGATTGTTGTTGGTTTCGCAAATCTTTGCTCCAACAGGTTCAGCGCAACTTGGTAGTTCTTCTCTGTCAGGGCCAATCCAGCAATCACTTTTTTCGCTGGTTCTTCCAAGTAGTACTTTAAGTAAGTGAACTTGTCGACTTCTGAAAGCTCTTCATTCTCATTTATTGCACTTTTATAAGAGTCCCAGAATTCCTGCCAGTATTGAGGGCGGCCAGTAAACTTCTTTAACTCCAATTTCGGCAACTTTGCTCTCACTCGACGAGTTGTAGTTGAGTTTGAAGAAATCCCACTTATTTCACTAATTGTTGATACCACTGACTCCCTTGAATTCTGTCTTGAAATTGCCGGCCTATCCTCATTCTCTTCTTGATTCTGTTCTTAATTCTGTTCTTCATTGCATAAAGCCTTCTCTATTTTCTCCAAAGCCAAATTGATCCTCTCTTTCATCATTCCACATTCCATAATTTCTTGTGTACAACCAGTTCCATCTTCATCCGTTTCGCTAATAAGATCCAAGATTTCATCATCTAATCTTCGTAGAATAACCAGTTTCTCTCGTAAGGCTATTTCCACTTGTCTGAGCTTCTCGAAGTCCTCGATACTTCCATCAATGTGTCCGATTAAATTTGTCGCGTAAGCCCGATGTCCTCCTCTAATGTTTCTCTTTCTTTTTAATTCATCCATCTTCAGTAAAAACTACAGCCCAAATATCCGGTTCGATTGGTGGACCATGTAAAGACTTAAAGTCAATCTATCACTAGTTCAGGATATTTTTGCCGTAGAATTTCAGACACAAGAGAAACACTCTAAATTTCTGTAGCAATCATCATAATAATCATAAATATCTCACATCCGAACATCATCGAACATCTACAGATCTGAGCTTCAGAATCTTACATGCAGTTATTTCTACAACACACCGATAAAGTTTCAGCCAATCACAATCCTAGATTTAACATACGTTAATATGAGTCAAGCTACATATTTTTATTATACAAAAGAGGAAATAAGATTTAAGTAGATAAACATAAAATTTCTGTGGTACTGAGCATATACGCAAATTCTGACTCACAATCATGAGCCGAATGCCCAACCTAAATTATAAATCTATGCAAAGAATGTCGTTACGAATATTAAAGCTTAAACATACAATCGCCTAAAAGAAAATTTAAATCCCTACGAGAAATCCTTGGAATCCGCACACACTATATCCGGTTTGGTGGACCATGTAAAGACTTAAAGTCAATCTATCACTAGTTCAGGATATTTTTGCCGTAGAATTACAGAAATTTAGAGCGTTTCTCTTGTGTCTGAAATTCTACGGAAAAAATATCATGAACTAGTGATAGATTGACTTTAAGTCTTTACACTCATGAGCATAGATAATGGAGAAGTTGCTATTCCAGCAGACACTGCGCATGCTGTTGATATGAACATTATTACATCAATGACTGGAAAAGCAGTAACCGTATATACTTTCAAGAAAAAAGACACAGTAGTAATAATGAAAGCACAATCTACTGTTAAAGTAGATGACAAGATTATAAATTTTGATCCTGTTTTGTTGTTCCAGCGCGTGATAACTACTGTGAGAGGGTTAAGACCCGATCTTGATCTTGAAACTGCTTTCATGTATGAGCTGTGTACATTTCCTTCTGCACTTGTAGATACGGATGGGTTGCTAAGAGGAGCAAAAAAGCCACAAATAGCTCATTCTATATGGTCTTCCATCCGACCGGATGCTTCTCTGCAGCTTCCAACAGATGTTAAGCTCATTCTAGATGGTGGCTCTTTACTCCACAAAGTATCATGGTCAAAAGGGAAAACATTCAGTAAGATTTGTATTTTATATGTAAATTACGTCATCAAGAATTACAGAGAAGGTACGACAATTGTATTTGACCGCTATGATGGCAATCCTTCAAGGAAAGATGTCACTCATATTCGGAGGACCAAAGGAAAGCATGGAATAGCAGTACTCTTTACCGAATTTCTCACCAATCTGGATAACAAGCAACGCTTTTTAGAGTTATTGGTGATTTGGATGAATGAAAATGGGCTCCACTGCATTCAAGCAGTCGGAGATGCAGATCATTTAATTGTTAAGACCGCCATTGATTTAGCCAGACATGAAACAACAGTTGTCATGGAAGAGGATATGGATCTATTGATTCTGCTTGTGCATCATTCCAAGAACAGTGATCACCAAACTTTTTTCACCTTGGAACAAAAAATTTCAGCCAAAGCAAAAGCCAAGCTGTGGGATATAAAACACACTAAATTGAAACTAGGACAAACATTATGCAAATCAATCCTAGTTCTACATGCCTTACTAGGATGTGACACAACTTCCAGATTATTCTCTATTGGCAAAGGAGTAGCCTTACAAAATTTTAAAAAAGATGAATGTTTCAGGTGCCTGACAACTGTCTTTAACAATGCAGCATCAACAAAAGAAGAAGTTTTCATTGCAGGGGAGAAATTACAACTCAAAGTTTTTGGAGCTAAGCATGAAATCACACTAGACAAGCTCCATCTGACGAGGTTTTGTCAAAAAGTAGCATCAAGCATGAAAGTCGTATCCCCTGAGAGCTTGCCTCCCACGTCAGCAGCAGCGTCCTTGCACCCATTGCGTGTATACCATCAAGTACAAGTTTGGAGAGATCGGCAAGATCTAGATCGGGAAGAGTGGGGATGGGTAGTTAAAACCAGAAAGCTGCTACCAGTTTACACTACAAAAGCGCCAGCACCGGCAAGTTGGTTGAAGCTATTCAGATGCAACTGCAAGAGAGAGTGCCAGAACTTGCGATGTACATGTTATAAGAATGGTCTGAAATGTTCGACGATGTGTGGTAATTGCAGGGGTGTTTCTTGTCTCAACTGTCAAGATCCAACTAGAATCAAGGATGAAGATACCGATGAAGAAATATGGCATGCCCGAATCTTGGTAAATATGAACAATTACTTTGAATCAAATATTTTACAAACAAATTAAAGCAACTACTTTCATTAATTTTGGTTTGTCTGTTTATCTGCATGCTGCAGTAATCATACGTGAGTAAAAAATGATATAGGGCTGTTCTTGTCTGAAGGCACACTTTAATTTCCATTTCCATTTAAATTCCCATTGAATTGCAAATTTTGAAACAATCTTTAAATGTGACAAAATTGTGGTGAAATGATCAAAAAAGTCATGTGCCTAAATTTTGCCTAATTTTTACCATGGTAATGTCTCAGTATTGAATCCTAATAGTCGGGACAAGTTGAGCAGAATCATGTTAATGAATCAATAATTCTCTTTATTTCAGATGATTTGTAATGCAGTTTCCAAAAATTTTGATGGTAAAAACTGCTAAACCCCTTGAAACAAAAACTCAATTTCTGAAAATTTGCCTGATCTGATTTCCGTAGTTTTTAGTATTTTATTCTAAAATGTCAAAGAATGTTAGAAACAAAGAAAGCTTTTCTGTTGTAATTTATTCCAGGTTGACCCAAAATATGATCTACATTGACTGGACTACACAGAGTGCAACAAATACCATGATGAGTGAGAAAACTGCTCAATAATGTTATAATTCAATAATATAATAAACATACCACTGCAAAAGACAATGTGCTTGTCAACAACAACTGCGCACATTCTTCTCTGAATGACTCAGATGCTGCCATAGACCCCCATCCTCTGCTGCTTAGAAATGCCTCTGGGGAAGTATAAACTAATGAGTAGCACCCATTTTCAATGTTTTCCATAACCTCGTCTTGGTCATTTTCTTCAGCAACTATTGCCACCGCCTATATTTCAAGATTTTTGTTTACATAGTTAACTTGATCTTTCATCAGCGAAACTAGATGGGAAATTACCACAACCGTACTTGTTCCACAAAGATTATCATTAAGCAAATCCGACAAGATTGGAAGAGCCTGGTAAATCAGTAACTTGCCATACCCGGTGTGTGCACTGAAGTAAATATCTTTTCTATTAAAGAATTCGCAGAGAGCCGTTTTCTGTTCACTATACATCTGTTCAACAGGCAAGAAATTGCAAGCCATATTAATACAATTATCAAAAAACTTCGGATCTAGTTGAGTAAGAACTTCCTTGCTGTTCGCCATTTTGACTCAGTTCGCCAAGCATGTGAACGTAAAAGTAAAATTATTATGAAAAATTATGTCTATTGCCTAAATTATTCGCCAGAATTTTATAAAACTTGCGGCAAGCTTTTGCTCGTAGTTGTGCAGACCCTCTCCTCCTTTGAAGTTTGGGTCTGTGCGCAGGCTACCTGGACGCACAATATCTGCTGTATTTCCAAGAAAAATCAAGAAACTGTTTAGACTTTTTACTCTCCTTTTGAGAATGGTGCCAACCCCAAACCAAGGCCTGAAAGTTGTACTCAATACAGACACTTATGTAGGATCATAGGCTAAAATTATTTTATTTACAATAAAGATGATACATAGAAGATTATAATTGTTAGGCTCACTTTCAGGTTAGAATACAGACTTTTGGCACTAACTCCTAGGCTCAAGATTCAAATTCAAGTTCTACACTACAACTCAGAAAACAACGGAAATACAATGCACTATTTACAATGAGATTACATAAGTATTGTCCTATCAATGTCTGTATACGGGGGGTTAAACCCGAATTATCTGACACTTTCACCTTGATCAATCTTCAGGTTGATCAATCAGTCTTCTTATGAAGTCTGCATTTGCAGCTGCAGCTCTTCTAGGACATCGTTCATGTCTTTCTTGAATATCTTCACAATTGCCTTCATTGATTGTGAGAGGTATAATTTTCTTCTCTTCACGGTTTATCTCATTCACTGCCAGTGGGAACAACAATTTAACTTTTCTTCACAAATATTTCAGCTTTCCCTTACTATTCACCACTCTTATCCTTGCTCCACGTACTTCTTCATCAGCACTAGGAATCAACTCTTCCATGACTGCTATCCTCCACTGCCCACGAATCATCCTTGGTTCTTTAACAATAAGCAAGTATCCCACTTCAATACTCTTCTGACCTTTATATATACTTCTTTAAATTGATGGAATTCTCCCAGACTCATAAGGTATTCATCACTCCGTCCTCTCCAGTAATGTCCCAGCAACACATGTAGGTATCTAGCACGTTTCTGTACATCTCCAGCATTAATTTCATCATTGCCACAATCAAATTCTTCTCTGGTTGCCAAAGTAAGTATTTCTTGGTTCATCAGGAGATTTTACAAACAATGGACCAATATCAGTCCAATATCAACAAACGCAAGGGTTTCTTCAACTCTACTCTTCGGCAAGTCAGGATTTTGAGGTAATCGAAATGATTTTCCATTTAAGACCTTGCAAATGAAGCATTTATAAATCACCTTCTTTACCAGTTGATGCCCTTGTGGTAGCCAATAATTTGCACGCAATTCAGTCAAGGTATCCTTTGTTCCATAATGATAGACATTAAGATGACAGCATTCAACAATAAGTTTGGTAATATAACGTTCCTTTGGTAACAAAACTGGATATTTGGCTTCATAGGGTAGATTTGACTTCCAACTCTACCTCTGCATTTTAGAAGACCATCTTCTTCAAAAACACCCAACTGTGTTTCTAATTTCTGGAAATAATCCTTTCCGCTTTTCAGCTTGCATTTCAATCAGCCACAACTTCTCAGCTTCTTTCAGATCTGCTACAATAACGCTTTTAGTACAAGGCTGCCACTCTGAAATGGTCATGTTCACCTACCGCACATGCTTAATTCCCCTACTATTTCCCTACGACGAAAAGTGACATTTTCCCTACATTTCCCTACTGAAAATTTGTTTTCCCTACCTTTTTACCTACCTATCTCTCTTAGGTTTTTTAGTTATTTGTTAGAGATGAATTTTAAATGCCTGAACAACTTATTTACAATAGTTAAGACTTGGAGAAAACGTACTTATAACATTGATATACGACTGCAACACTGCATTTTTTAACTTAGCTCAACAAACGTAACAAAACTAAAAAATATTATTCCAAATTCATGTCAAAGTCTTTGTAAATTTTATGATAAGGATATTTTGCAGCTAATCACCGAACATTGTTTAAACAGTTTCATTGATTTTACTTTCATTCTCAGAAAATAGCTCCATGTAGCTTTGTTGGGCCATGTAGTCTTGCATGTAGTCTTGCATTTATCTCAAAATTATATGTAAAGGCTTCACTAGATTTTATTATGCCTTCTACAGTACGCACTGCAACTGTATTTCTCAGCTTTGTTTTGTTGTTGTTCACTTTAGAAAAAGTATGTTCCACTTCGGCAGTACTCTGGGGTAGAGTAGTGATTTCCAGCATAAATCGGGCAAGTTCATGGTATTCTTGGAGACCAAGCATGGCTTGCAAGAATTCATGGATGGTTTTCTATTCCCTTCCTCCATTCTTTATGCAGTCATCAATTTGCAAGGATCGCCACTGTCGATCAATTAGCTGAATGTTCTCGGATAGTGGACAGGAGGCATCAAGCAAGCGTGGGAGACTTTTAGCAAAAACTCCAGCGCACTGGATTTCAACGTTTCTATTTAAGATGTTCTTATGATTTACGTCCTTCAATGCAGTGAGAACAGGGTCTGCAATATCAATGTGCCTCAAGATCTGTTTTGTCGCCTCCCTGTACTAGTCTCGGCATCATGTGAGAAAACTTTCTCTTTCATGTGGCACCATTTGCTGCATGTTTTCATATGCAACTGGTAACCACTGTAATACATCATCTACATTGATGTTGTTTAACTGCTTGTGCTGACTTGGCTTTCTGAAATTGCTGCAAAACATACGGACAACGCGCTTGATTTCTTGAATAAGAGGATGGAGATGAAAACCATTTCATTGGAACATACCATTTAGCCTATTCAAATCCCCAAGAACAAAATTGAATCCATATATTTTATAGTTTGGATCCATGTTTTAAAACTGTGAGTGCCTTAGATCGTAAGGACTCGCATTTATGGTGAATATTTCATCCATGTAGGTTGGATTCAAACCGTTTAATGTCTTAAAAATTTCAACTGCAAGATATTGTAAATTTTTAGTATGAGAGCTATAGGCCGTGGGCCCAACGGTGAATTGTGCAGTTTCGTTGCACAAGTTTGAAGAATGGAAATTTTTTACATTAACTTATGTTTTCGAATATGCTGATTCCATTTATACTTGTTCCCAAGCTGTGAGACGCGCAGTTTCTGTATAATTGTGTTTCCAAAATCCAAGATTTTAATCTGTTCCGACCGCCATTTTGCAATGAATTTCTGAATGTTGTATTTTACGGACCATGGAATAATGAAATTTGACAGTGGGATCGAGGTCATTTTCCGGGTCCGTAAAATAGCCTAAAACATGTAATCGTTTTCAACCACGATAAGAATGCGACATGGAATTTATACTGGACAAACAGAAACAAAAATATACATTTAATTAAAAATATTAAATAATATGTTTTTTTACCTGCGGATAAATTTTCCTAAATTCAGTCAATAATAGCAACATTGGATTGAACATGTGATGTAATTAAACTAACAACAACGATATTGGTAGATAACACAAACAGCTTACTTCTCCGAGAACCAAGCCTACAAACAGGGGGGTGAGAGGGGGAACGATTTCCCCCCATGACAGACCTAGGTAGAAAAAACCGTAGTTGAGAAAAAACCTCTAGGGCTGCATAATGTTAATTTTGCCTTTAAAATAGGCGTGGCTTTCGGGCGTCTTCTAAAATCATTATTTCTTCTGCAAATGCTTTCAATTTCACGTATTTTTGTCCTTTTAAGAAATTAGTTGCTACAACTAATCAAAAATTTGACTTTCATCAGAAAATTGCCCAAATGAGAACCTTGCAAGATTTTGGGCTTTGTTTACTGCATTTGTACCCCTATCCTTCATTACCCTGCATATTAGTACATGCACCTTTAACCGAAAAACGGTGATTTAAAAAATAGTCAATGTAAAAAGTGTCTAGTTTATAAGCATGGGGTAAAACTATATGTGGCTCGTATAAAAGCATATGTATAAAAGCATATACCAAGACTGGGTATGCGATTTAATTTGTAGAAATATGTTCTAACACGAGGCGCTAAATTTTACTAAAATAAATCATATGAGAATTATGCTACAACATTTACAGTTCTTCGTCGCTTATTCCATCTTGAAAATCTTCGTATTGCTCATAATTGTTTTCATCGTCTTCTTCATTCGAAGCAGCATCTAAAGCTCCATTCGTGCAACTTGCGCATTTGCAAAGCTCGGTGCATTTCAGCCCAACACGCCTACAAGAGCACCTTTGGGAGTTGCATCCAGTGTGACAACCGCAGTTAACAAACTGTAAAACTTCATCTGGGGCTGGCTTCATCGACATCCACTTTAACTCGATTTCATCACCCTGTACTATCCAGCCATGCTCCGAGGGACTGGGAAGATTCATTCTGCTGTCACAACATCTTCTCCAAATAAGGGCCTGATAATTTGCTCGCATGATGTGATGAATAAGGCAGTCTTTGTTAGGAGGTAGCCCTTCATCAGAAAAATTTCCCAATTGGAACAGGCAATATCTTGCTTCGTTTATGTTGCCTTGATGTTGGCCATACAACGAGCAAGTGAACGCCTCGAGAGAATTAATCAACTCATCTGATACGCTTGCCTCAGTCCCTAGCAGACAAAAGCCTGATGTGGACCTTCCTTGCTGCAACAATTTCCATGGCTTTTTCTTCCCCTTTCCGTAGAAGGAACTGGTTGTATCGCACCACCACCACCAGAGGATCTCTTTTGCCGCTCACTGTTTTTAATACTAACCGCCAAGTAGCGATCAGCCACAAAGTCTACTCGTTTTGCTTTCATATGCATGGCAAAGCTGACAAGACGTGTAAGGATGAACTTTGGAAGCTCTTCAAATGTAGACGGGATCTTGTTTAAAGTCTGCAGCAGTGCCATTGCATCTACCACTAATGCACCACCTTGAGGGACACATGCAACAGTAGGCTCTTCAACCGTTTCTTCTATTATGTGTAGAAGATTGGCTTTAACGGACTTCACCATGTTTCCATCCAGGGTTGCGATGCTAAGCGGAAATGGTCCCAAGGAATACGATAGGACTTCTCGCAAATTGATTTCTCTGCTTCTCGCTAGTAGCATCAATCTTCCCATCAGATCTCTTGAACTCTTCAATTGAACTTCCTTTCCTTTCGCTTTCGTTGTTATGACTGGTTTGAGTACACAGGTAAACGTTTGCAGTTTGGTTTTGTCGATTTTCTTGAAAATATCTGGCTCTTCTGATCTTAGATTATCTTCAACAAAAGCAGTGACGCGTTTTTCTCCAATCTCTTTTGCGTTCAGTAGGTCAGCTCTAACCTTTTCAGGAGCAACCACACCACTCGTTAAATGAACCAACTCAGATTGGTCGATATCAAAGGGATTGAAAGTATTCTCTATCGTATTGATAATGCTTTGCACATCAGAAGCATGTTTTTTTCAGCTTGGCTCGTCCAGATTTTTCCGCTTTCTAGAAAAAACAGTAACAAACGTGATAAGTCTCAAGTCAAAAATGCACCACACCCTAAATATTACGAGAAAAAGCTTGAGAAAGACACAAATATCGCAGGGGGCAGCAATATTTGAAAAAAGCTGAAATTTTATCATGTGTCAAAACGTTTTGTCCTTGGTTGTTGTTGGCGAAAGAATCTCTGACAAATACCTTCCACTGTGTCCGATCTTGAGCCAAAGTAGCAGCTTCCACCAACGGGTCGCTGAAATATCTGTGGGTCAAGTCACCAGTAGCAAGGTCTTTCACAATCTGTCTGCTCCATGAAAGCTTTGGAGCATAACATAATATAAATGGTATAAATCATTTATGGAATCTACAAGCTACAATTAAATATTTACCTATTAAATATACAATAATATATTAAATATACCTACAATTAAATATTTACTTGGATGACTAAACGTAAGTCTGTCACTTAGACATTCTTGTAAAAAGTTTGGGTGTAGTGGTCTTAAACGTTCAGAAATATTGGCTTTCAAAAACAGAAATACAACATACCTGGATGGCTCTCAGGTAAGGAGATCATTTCAAGCCAATAGGCAGTAGGATAACGAGCGTAATTTACTCTGTCTGCAGCAAAATACCATGGCAGCATTGACCTTAAGGATGAAAGGTGAAGATCCCAATTGCTCTCTCGCGTTGCTCTGATAAATTTCATTAGTAGTCCTGAAAAATATAACATAACTTATGTTAAAACCTTCTTTATGATCGGGGAGAATTTATTATGCAGTTAAAAAGAATAAAGACCTAAATTTAATTACAAAACAAATAACCCGCTGCAAAAACAGATAATCTTTAACAAAGACTCTACTAGCTCTGGTACCCGTCGATGCTGGGTAGAGATTTTGGCGACTTGCCTTTATTAAAGTGGAGACTATATCGGAACTTTGTAATTTGACATATTTGAATAATACATGATTTTAAACAGTATTCCATTTTTATAAATTGTTTTACATACTCAAATTAAACAAAGATTGAAACTGTCATTGACTAGGATTTTCTTACAAAAGCAAAAAAAATCATACTCTATGTTTATGAAGATAAGAACAGTCTCTAAATTTAAAAACAGGTTTATTAAAGTGACATACCTGTAATATCTAGATAGCTACTCCATAATGCAAATGTTGGGCATAGTTCGGATGACTGCTCCGCAAATGTATTGTAATCGTGCATCAGAGTTTCGAGGTCAGGGGATTCGATATAATCTGGGAATGCGTCCGCTTCAAATGAATCTCTTGCATTGGAAAGGAAGACTTCAATTTCTTTCTGACGTTCATCGGATAGTGTCTGCAGAAATGCCTGAAAACGTATAATCTCAAGTGACTCGTGCATCAGCTTGTGGCACCGAACGCTACCATTATAAAATTTTCCGCTCATTATTCCGTTGATAGAGCCTTGTCCAACAGTACCAGATTCTATAAGGATTTCCTGTCGAAATAAAGACCTATATTAAAGATGCAAAAAAGGTAATCCAACATGTAAGTTGTTGATGTCAACAACAATCTTTCAAAAGATGATCAGGTATCATTTGTTCTCACCAGGTCATACGTAGTCAACTAACCTAATTCATGAAATACGAGTAAATACATACCTGCAAACCTGCATCTCTAAACAACTTCGATATTGCCCCGCAGAATGACATAACAGCATGGAAATCTCCAAGACGAATGACGGTTTTCGAGATGAAATCTTCATTTTTCCAGCGTATCTGCTGAGCTTTAGCATAGATAGCCTCATCAAAAACTATTACGATATGCTGCAAGGATAATTTTGTTGCTATCTCAAGACTTTTTACGAGTACTGTAAACACGGTGGAGTACTCGGTCGGACTTCCTTCGATGATCGGTAGATACCCAAATCTTGACATGGTTAGCTCATTTTCTGAAATCAATGTATTAAAACCTGTCCAATCAGGAAGAAATTCTTGATCACTGCTGGTAGGAATATTAAGAATCGAATACAGCAAATTTAGATGGTTGGCAGAAATCTGTGGCTTAATGTGATTATTCTCTTCGAATCTCATCTCAGTGCATTGACTCTTGATGTCCAAGGACTTTTTCTTACCGATTGTGAATGGCAAAATCTTATCCTGGGGATTGGGCAGTGCCTTTTGTCTGCTTTTTGGTATCGATGGCACAGATACTTTATCATCTGCATGAACTTTTTGCACAATTATGCCATTAGTAATATGGGTAGAGGCTCTCGCTTCCTCCTTGAAATCATCATTGTCCCAGATCAAGATTGAATTTTTGCCTGGTAATATTTCTTTTGGGACAACAGTTGAACTCTGAAGGTTTAAGGTTGCCAGTGCAGTGTCATGCCGTAATGTTGTTGAGTGCGAGGCACAATGTCCGAAATTGTTCACTAGCTGGATGAGATTTGCTGAGCCCGTCATCTGACGAATGGCCATACTTAGAGCTATATGCTTTGGCGTCGATTTTTTTCAATTGCTGGCTACATAAATCAAATCTTGTGCTAAAGAGAGCAGCTTTGCATCTTGCTGATCAGGAACTATAACATAGTTACTGAGGTCAGGCACATCTGACTTCCGCAAAACCCTAGCAAGAAAGTTGTACAAGGCAATTGGTACAATCTTTTTAGCGTTTTCTAAATTGATGTCAAAAGATGTAGGTGGCCAGGGTGCATCAAACAGCGGAGCTTCTGCTATTATCCCTTTTAATAGCATTGCAGCACGATATAAAACTAATAAATCAGTTTCTGTGGTAAAATTTGCCTGTGTTTTTATTTCTTCTCTGTCTTCTTCCTCGTGATCTTCATCGTCCTCATCTTGACTTCCCTCATCTTCTGTATTTTCCACTTCCATTTTTTCTTCAATAAGCTCTCCTGCATCAATAAATTCACAGTAAACGATTTCGGTTTTGTTGCGTTTGCTGGGTGTGAAAAACACTAACTGTGGGTAGTCATCCTTCAGTTTTTCCTTCAAGCGGTAAACTCTATAATTTGAGGCATCTTTATTCACAAACTTCTCATACAATTTTGTCATATAAAAAACTTTGTGTTTTTTTAGAATTTTATCCACAATGGTCTCATCACAAAATTTCTCATATGATCTTTCGTACAATTTTCCCTGACTCTTGGTTCTAGTGGCATTATAAATAAATTGGGTGTATGACTTCTAACAATGAGTGTGGTAATGTACTTCAATTGCTACACAGTCCTTCCCTCGAATGTGGCATAAGACTGATTCATCATTCTTTCTCTCTGCTGCTTTCCGTAATAATCCTCCATCAATCGTCTCAGCAAGATGTAATTTGGCTAGTACACGCTTCTTGCTTACCTGAAAGATACAATTATTACATTACTTATGGAATAAACATTCTGCTAAAAATATTTTCACAGCTAAATTTTTCCAAAATTAAGGCAAAAACCATCACAAATTTTCTAATAAAGCAATATGACAGTTGCAATTAAGTATTCACTGTTGGCAACCTGCTCAGATAACAAATTTTACTCTAAGACTAAGATTTGATGCACAGTTTTGAAACGCAATTTCACTTGATCTCAATGAGAAGACTAACAGCTCACTCTGGACCTTTTGAGAATTTAGAAGATTTTCTGTGACTGTTTTCTTGGGGACGAATGAACAAATAAATTTAAGATTAAAATGTTTATAAAAGTTGACCTACCAAATGAAATAATAACTAGCAAGTAACTTTTTTTACTTACCCTATCTTTCATATAAACGTTCTCTCGTTTACACAGGATACACATCCGGGGCAGAACATGTCTGTTTCTTGGCTGTGGCACTTCCCCGAAGGACGTAGATGGCATTGCCATTGACGATCTTGTTCGCTTTGGACTGGAGTATCCGCACTTGAATTTGGCTGATCGTGTTTCAGGCTTTCCACTTGTTTTGCGTGTTTTAGCTCTTCCCTTTTGATCTTAGATATGTCGGTAAACTGTCGATAGCAATATTTATGGAAAACAAATTGTGTGAAATCGAAATCTTCAGTATTATCATCGAAGTGGTTTCCACAGATTTCAAGGCTTTCCTTCGCGATCTCCGTCATTTTACCACTGTACTTGAGCCATTGCTCACGGCATGTTTTAAATTTATTAAATGTTTGAACACTAAAACAGTGTAAATCATCTTTGACTCCTATCAAATGAACAAGACAGCTTGACTTCTTGTTCACCATTTTCCATTTTCTAATGTTTTGAAATTTGGTTGCTGTTGGAAACCAGCTGTACCAATTAGCCGGACTCGGAATCGTTTGTTTTCCAAAAGTGAAACAATAGACATTCCATTCCGTAAAATTTTGAAAGAAAACGTCACAGCAAAATGGCGGTCGAACGAAAACTGAAAATATTCGAAATTGATTTACAAATTACAACAACACTGCGCGTTTCTGAGCTTGGGAACAAGTAAAATTGGACTCAGCGTATGCGAAATAGTAAGAATCTTTATTAAAATCTTATTCTTCAAATTTGTGCAACGAAAATTATTTTAGAGTCACGAGCAGATTTTGGCCCACGGCCTACTAACCGATCTACTCTTCACTAGAAGTTGTTTGAAAGTTGATTCATATTCTCTACAGGCTACTGTCATTGCCATCTCATGTATCCTATTGATTAGATTATTACTTTTTCTACTGCAAAGCATCCATACAAGGGGACAATAGTTGAAATATGATATAATAAATGTTTTCATTAAAAGAACTCGTTTATCTTCTTCCATAAAAGAGGAAACTCTAGCAAGAGCGTTTACTCTTTTCCAGCTTCTTTGCAATATTTATTAATATGATCATCTAATTTAAGTTGATAATCTATTGTTATTCCTAACAGTTTTGCATTTTTACTCTCTCTTATAATATGCCCATTGACATTCATTTGAGCTACATCTGGTTTTACTGAACTACCTTGGAAGGTTATTAATTTACTTTTATCACCATTTAATATCATGTAGTTGTCTGTGAACCACGTATTAAGGATTGCAACTTCTGATTCTAAATCACAAATTATTTCATTTCTATTTTTACTTGTAACCCATATTGTGTTGTCCTCTGCAAAATTACAGAGCTTACTTTTATTTAGGACGAGAAATATGTAGTTGATGTAAATGTTAAAGAGGAGGGGTCCTAAGATCGAGCCTTGAGGAACACCTTGTTTTATTTTCATCCATTTGCTAAAAGCAGAGTTAATTTTCACTCTTTGTACTCGTTCTTGTAAATAGCTAAGCATGAATTTAACGCTACTATTTTTGAAACCACACGATTTTAGTTTTGCAAGCAGAAGTTTATGAGGCAAACAATCAAAGGCCTTAGATAGGTCCATTAATACAGTATTGGTAAATTTTTTGGTGTCTAAGTTCTTTTTTAGATCTTCAATAAGGCGCAAAAGCGCATGTTGTGTACTGTAACCTTCTCTAAATCCACAAAGTAACAGGAATAGTTTGGCTTTCATATAGTAATAAATCTGCTTGAACATTATTTTTTCAAAGATTTTTTATATTGAAGGTAATACACTTATTGGTCTATAGTTCTTTTTGTTTGTATTATCTTCCTTTTTGAAAATCGGAGATCCGTTAGCCATTTTCATTTTTAAGGGAAAATCTTTTTTAGAAATTGATTTGTTAAAGATATTAGCAAGTGGTTAATTTATAGTATATATTGCTGATTTAAAGATTTTTGAAGGAATATTATTGGCCCCTGTGGCCTTATCAGCTTTGAGATTATTGATGACATCTTCTATGTCTTGCGCATTAACGTCTTCGAAATCGAAGTTATGACTTGCTTGAAAATGTTGTTTGATTCTTATAATACTAGAATGATTGTCAAAGTATGTTATAGAATATTACTTCTTAGTTCTTTCACATCTTTAGAAGAATGCAAGGGGGCCATTTTCAAAAGCTCTTTGTGGTGTCCGCTTATGATAACTTGACTGTCTCCAAATCTTTGTTGTAAAAGTTGTATGGCAGCATCATAATTCGCTTCGGTAGTTTGTGGACCTGTAATAGCAGTAGCTGCACTACCCTCCAAAAAATCTCTCAAATAGCTGAATTCAGTAATTGCATCAAGCCCTTTATCACAGTGAATTGCAGACTTATAAGAATCCCAGAAAGTTTGCCAGTTGAAGGTTTTCAATTTTAATTTCAGCAGTTTTGAAGCAGCTGTAGTATCTGTAACTTGTCTTTTTGCAGTTGTAGATCTTGCGGTTGTGTTTGGTATATCCTCACCAAGTTTTTCGTCTATCTGTAACAACACCCCAACCATTCATCTCTTATCTCTCCTGACAGCTTGATTTCTGCTAAAACACCATGATCATCATCTATGGATTCAAGAATTTAATCATCAAGAGCTTTTACTGCATCTAATTCTTCTTTCATTCTCAATTTTATCTGCTTGAGTTTCTGATGAGTGCACTGCTCAGGGTCTTCAAGTATTTTCTGCAGACTTCTCGGACTGTATAAGTTCTTTCGATGGTATGTACCTAACATGAA
>JACTAT010000365.1:242740-299933 GCA_014526335.1 Chrysaora quinquecirrha | reverse complement strand
CTTTTATTAGAGAAAGTCAATTCAACTGCTTGCTTCTGTGGATCTAGATTAAATGACATTCTCCAATCGTATGCCAAGCGATTTATCAAGTGTATGTCATGATTCATATCATTAGCAGCTTTGATAGGGTTTTGCAAAACAGTAAAAAAGATGTATCAATGGCAAAATGTTTAACGTTGCATTTCAAATTTACTGTAAGATTATTTATATGCAGGAGGAAAAAAGGGACCTAAATAGATCCCTGTGGCACCCCAGCAGAGACATTTCCCCAATCAGAGCACTTTCCATTCAAGACTGTTCGCTTTCAGTTTCCAAGAAAGCTTTGGATAAGAAATAGAAGTTTTCCTGAAACCCCACATCTTTTTAGTTTATATACCAGACCTTTGTGCCACAACCTGTCAAAAGCTTTAGAGATATGAAGATAAACAGAGCGAACAACAAGCAGTGGACTCCAATCAAATACTTTATAAATCGCATGTGTGATCACGATCAATTGGTTAATTGTTGAGTCATTTGGAAGGAAACCCGATTGGTTTGGGTTCAGAAGTTCACAGGGACAAGATGTGAATATAAAGAATCATATATAAGCTTGCTAGAAATTTTCCAAAAATAGGAAGGAGGGAGATCAGGTGGTAAATCTTTTCACATTGTTATCATTCTGCTTATAAACAGGGAGGACATTTGCATGCTTCCATACTTGAGGAAAGATTCCACTGCTCAAAAATTTGTGAATATTATCTTAAGGGAAAGACCTAAAGTGGCATCACCTAATCTTATCACTCTCATGGATGTCTCGTCCCAGCAGTGTGCTTTATTAGGGTTGAGTGATCTTACAAACAGCCTGTTCCTCTTGTTTCCATCAAGCTTAACCTGAAGAAATTTATTTAGTTCAAGTTGAGAATACCTTTCAAGATCTTATCATATCTTTGTCCAGAGAATTCTTTTGGGCTTCTGTTAAAATATGCTTCACTTTCTGCTCAGTTGCTTTAGTGTTCGATGGTCAAGCTTCAATTGTTATAGTAGGACATTTTTTGCAAAGCTTGTCTTTAATGGCTATATGATCAATGTTAGAGATTACCAGTATTAAAAAAGTTATTTTTAAAGAAGCATATACACTATGTAGATATGTATTTTAAAATCAACTTTCATTTGCAATTCATACTTCAGCGTAGTATACTGACTATTGAAGTTGAGGGGTATTTCACTCATCAAAAAGGCGTACAATATTTCCATTGAAGCAAAAGGATTTCCAAAGAATTCCTGTGAAAAAGATAACAACAGGTGTACGAGATTCCAAGGATTGAAGTGCCTCTCGATTGAAGCAAACAAATCTGACACCTCCATTGAGCCTTTGCAGCCTGAATTGCCAATAATAATGATTTATATAATATCTAACCAATTTCCCTTACTCTAAAGTTTGTCTGTACCGTTTGTTATTGATAGGAGTACCAGCTCAAAAGCAAATCTTTCACACTGGCCAACTGCCTTCGATTCTCTAAAATCCTGTAATCAAATATCAATAGGCTTTGAATCAATTAAGGTTATCAACTTAAGATTGACAACATTTTCTGTAGGTCCTGTAGCTATTTGCTGATATGTAATACACTTTAGCCAGCTTACCTGCTTAACTACACTTCACTTCAATCGTATCACCAAGTCCAAGCTTCTGTGCTGTTTCTCTTATACCCGCAAATTTGCTGTTTGGAAATAAATACCCATTAAGCTAGCTATAAGAGCCATAATAGAATCAAATGAAGTAATAAGAGCCATAATAGCTATAAGTACCATTTATTATTTATGGGAGTACCGGCTCAATAGCAAATCTTTCACACTGGCCAACTGCCTTTGATTCTCTAAAATCCAGTAATCAAATATCAATAGGCTTTGAATCAATTAAGGTTATCAACTTAAGATTTACAATATTTTCTGTAGGTCCTGTAGCTATTTGCTGATATGTAATACACTTTAGCCAGCTTACCTGCTTAACTACACTCCAATTGCATCACCAAGTCCAAGCTCCTGTGCTGTTGTGCTGTTTCTCTTATACCCGCAAATTTGCTGTTTGGAAATAAATACGCATTAATCTAGCTATAAGAGCCATAATAGAATCAAGCATTGTGTAGAAGTAGATGATGCAGAAGCCAAGCTAGAGCCGGCAATGATTATAGCAAAAACTGTGGAGCACCTTGCCTAAGGCTACATTTTTTGGTCTAAACATCTTAACATCTTTGGGTTAAAACGGTCTTAACAATTTTCACCTTAAATAGAGTCAAATTATTTAAGTTTCTCAATAATTTTGGGTTACTTTCTAGAGTTTCTTTAAAAGAAAAGTGTATGTATTTTCAGTATGTGCCTACTCACCACACAACATACTTTTAGCTTCAAAAGGTTGATGACACTGTAACATTCTACGCATGCGTAAATGGGCTTTAACGCTGAGGTCACAAGGTATTTTGTATTTCCATGTCCACTTACTCCCTTCTGGCTCATTCTATCAGTTATTGTGTCTGGTAAGCGAAAGTCTGTCTTGTCCAATTGGTTAGAAACATTTCTCACCCACCCTTCCCTAATATCATAGTACTTGGAGTAAATCTACGACGTAGGGCTACTAGGACCCAGTTCATCCCGAATGACAAATTAGGGCTTGAAGCCCAAGAATACGCAAATGACGAAGAGGGCTAGTATCCCAAGGATACGCAAAGGATGAAGTAAGGCTAGTAGCCCAACTACATCGAACAACGAAGAGGTCTAGTAGGCCAAGCATACGCAAAGGACGAAGTAGGGCTATTAGTCCAAGTATATGCGAACGACAAGGTAGGACTAGTAGCCAAAGTATTCACGGACAACAAAGTACGGGTAGTCAGTACAGATATGCAGTACAGTGGAGGGATACCATAAGTACTGTAGAGAGATTCCACCAGTACACGTTTTTTTATAAGAAACCGGTTTATAAGAAACCTAGAAACAGACACCCAAAAAGTTAAGAAACTTTAAGAACTACGAGGAAGGAGGTAAGAAACTTTAGAATTTTTTGTGTCAGTTTTCCAACATGATTTCACATTTGTGGAGGTAGTAATTAGTTCTCAAGCATTCACGTGCAATTTTTCGCACCATTTTGGCTAATTCCGTGCAATTTCTTGCACCTGTCAGCAATACTGTATCCCACAGAAGGTTTTTTGTCCTTGTTACAAAAATTTATTTCCATTCAATTAAGAAATTTTTAGAAGTAAAATTGGGCCAAACATTAAGAAAATTTTAGAACTAGGCCCCAAGCCAGGTTTCTTATTAAAAAAAACGTGTACTCTGGGGGAATTTCTTCAGTGCTGTGGAGGGTGTTCAGCACTGTGGAGACAAACAATCACTGTGTGGCGGTTGATCAGCACTGAAGAAAGCAAATCTACATTTATTTCCTCTTCTTTTGTTCAAGTGTTTATTGTTCCTAACAAGTTCTGTCTTTGTGACTTATCATGGATATCTTTTGAGTAATTGAACAATTATAAATATTGAAAAATATGCTATGCGTGAATTGAAATATCTAGCTCCTCGACAAAACTCTAGTTCCCAAAATATTTCTGTTGTAAAGAGTTAACATGAAGTCGAAAGATTGTCCAAGCCCTAAGCCAGGTTGGCAAGTAAGAAAACCAATAGGAGGAAGGTCTGGTAACGCCGCCAGAGGTGCAGGTTCGGAAAAATTTATGACAAGGTCTATGGTAGGGCGTATGCAAGAAGATAGTGATAGTAGCTGCTCCATTACGCCTCTATCTTCAGAACAGCACCCCATTTCTCTAACACTGAACTTACCAGGACCTTTGGAAGGAGCAAGACCAAGTGGAATTGGTAGGTATCGTACAGATGAGGTTGGAGGTGGACCAAGAGTGTTAGAGACACAAAGCATGTGCTCTATGGATAGCTTTGATTATGAAGAGTATGGGCAGCACGTTCCTGAGGATTTCATTTCTAAAACTCGTTATGTGAAATCTCAGGAAGTCTGATGTCACCGGCGATGGATTCCGATCAAACGATTTATTATTAAGAGTCTCTATCCTAGCACCCAAGAAATTCAAAGTTGTACCCAAAAAACATTATTTGCCCCCTATACACCAAGGTGATAAGGTTATATGTGACCATGAAGGATGCAGTAAACTGTGCCCAAATAAATCAGATTTAAAAAGACACAAATTACTTAAACATGGATTGGATGGAAGATTTCCATGCGAGCATTGTCAAGAATCATTTGTTAAAAGAGGTTTACTCTTAAGACATCAGAAACAGGTTTCATCAGAGTTTAATTTCCTCAAAGGGTAGCTTTAAGTGTGAGGTTTGCCGCGAGTCATTTTCCCATCTCCATTTCTTAGAGGGCCATATAGTCATACATAGTGGTCAGAAGTTATACCAATGTCCGACTTGTAAAAAGAATTTTGCCTACAAACATAACTTGGCGGCTCATACTAAGAAGTCTTGTTCCACCGTTGACTCTGATAAGAAGAAGGCTTTTCAGTGCACCTCTTCTTTTGTTCAAGTGCTTATAGTTCCTATGTATGTGCTAAAACGCATATCAACATTAGAAGTTTACAACGACATATCAAGAAAGATCACTGCAAGAAAAGATTTCTTTGCTACAAATGCAAAGCAACTTTTAGCTACCAGTCAGGCTTATCACGCCATGACAAAACATGCAAATCTACAGTACAATGAACTAAAAAAAATCTAATACGTTAAGAGTTTTTATGCTTGGTTACTTTCTTCATGTTGTTAGAGGTATAGTTTTATCATCACTGTAATTTTTAAGCATATTTAACCTGCGTTCTGTTACATCTAGTTCTGTTATCTTAAAGTCAATTACTGCAAAAATTGTCAGTATTATTAAGTTTCATCTTATGTGCAGCATTGGAATGATATCATTAAATATTACTGCGTTATTGTGGGAACTACATTATGTACTCATTTAGTTACGTAGAGTTTTGGATATAAGTTACCTAGTTTTGGGCCATTACTAGGGTTAGTACTATAAGATATCTATTGTATTATTCATAGGGCTTGAAGCATGTGTGTGTTCAGTTGTGTCACAGGATGCCGAGAAAACAACAATAAAGTGAAACAGTACTGATCTCCCTACATAATTAAATCACAAAAGCTTCTCAGCTGCTATCTTGGACTCCTCAACTCTGTGATAAGCACGAACAGGCTGTGTGCCTCTTGCTGGTGCTCCAAAACTTGCAAGTGATCCTGATTTCCTTTTACCTTTAGTGCAGGTTCTCTGTTCAGTGTCAAAAAAGTCGTCTCTGTGAAGGAAGAGAAGAACTGAAACATATTGTTAAGCCTGTAGATTGCAACAACAGGGCTTCAGGGTTCGGTAGTTACAAGTTGCCATGACAAACTTAAAATTGCCAAGCTAAAGATTTATCTATAATCATAAAATATTTAGGGATAGAAATATCAATTGGCATGGATGGAATGCGCATATGATTTTTCTTTTCATTAACCTTCCTTATGAATTAGTTAATTAATCAAGTAGATGTATTCAAAATTTTTTCCGGTTCTAAATAATGCAATGCAAAGTTCACTGTATCAATATCTTGTAAGTTTTGAATTTTTGTAACTTTAACATAATTGGGGCTATCAAGTAGACGTAACTGTGTAAACTCCTCCATATTGCCAGTTGACATATTGAAATTTGTATAATGCTGATATAATAGCAATCAGCTGCCGACGTACCTGATAGTAGTTGAGGATATTTTTTATGGCTGTTTCCATTGATCATTCCTTCTTCCTTCTTGCACTGAAAAAGAGCTTCAATCACTTCGCAGATGTTGTTTATATACAGTACCCTTAGTAGTTCTGACATCAAATACTCTAAAAAAGACAAATAGTTATTAGCTTTATGCTGTAACAAGACTTGGTCTCGGTGGGTTTGGTGTAATGTGATTCAATACGAAATCAGTGCTACGAAGTAATGATGCAGGGCATACGTACAATGACGAAGCTGGCAAGTCTCCTTTTGATAAAAATTGAATTTATGAATTTGAAACTCCAAAAGAAAAAAAGATTAATGGAATGTCATTTTTGTTAGAAGAAAAACTCTCGCCTATTCAGGTTCATTCTGATGTCAACCATCATGCATGCAGCACCCAAACATCTTGGGACGTCTTCTGCTCTCAGGTAGCTGCTCCACTGGTATCTAGCTCAATAATGAACTATAAGTAGAAGTTTTCAGACATTAGGGTGGACACTGCTTGAGTGTTATAAGAATTCTTGGCCAAGCCATACAATTGTATCTTCGAATCAATATTTGCAACGAACCCTTCAAACAGTTTCCATGAAAATTCTGTAAGAAAATTTGCACACAAGGTTGAATCTATAAGTCTGATCTCTCTATCACTGTTTGTATATACCTTGTCCACACGTCCATATTTCACATGAATTTCTACCGCTATATCTCTCTATCACTGTGTGTATATACCTTGTCCACATAGTCCACATGAATTTTGACCTCGATATCTTTCTATCACTTTGTGTATATTGAATTTCGACCCCTATATCTATCTAAAACCATGTGTATATACCTTGTCCATACACCTGGCTATATAGATGGTCCGCTCATTTACATTGTGCACATTTATTTCATCTCGTCATATATCTCTATGTTTATCTGATAAACACATCAGCTGCTTTTGACCTCCTTAGCCGCACCTAAAATAATCAAGGGACCGTGAGTGCTAATGCATGACAACAAGGTATGTGCACATTCTTGCCTGAGCCATCTAGGAATAGCCCTAACAGTTGAGGAAAAGGAGGCTTTGAGAAACCTAGCAACTCAAAACAAGGTTACAATTCGACGCTGCTATAAAGGTGGAAAGATCGCACTTTGGCCTAATGATTTATACCTAAAGGAGGCTTAAAAACAACTAAAAAGTGAAAAATATTACACAACCCTTGTTACAACTTTTTTAGCACATTTACTCTCTATAAAGTGTATTTTGATGAAGATCTCTATACATACTTGTCTTCAAGTTCAAATATAAGGATGCCAATTTTTTACATGCCACCAAAAATACATAAAGAAGGCGTACCAGGGAGACCAATAATTTCTAGATGTTGCTCACCTACTGAAAAACTATCTATATACTGGGATGACTATCTCACGCCAATAGTAGAAAAAAGTGACTCGTTTATAAAAGATACAACTCATTTCTTTTCAGCATTAATAGTAATGATATACCTAAAGACTTATGGCTGGTCACACTAGATGTTAAATCGATTTACACAAATATACCACAAGCTCAGGGGATGTCCTTCTGCGTGGAAGCAATTTCAAACTATACCTTACCATACCTTGCCATTTACCTATACCTTATATGAAACAAATGATAGAATTCATACTTAAGTGAAATTATTTCACATATAATGGGAAATTTTATCAACAGATACATGGTACTAGTATGGGTAGTAATTTCGGCCCTAACTATGCAAATATCTTTATGAAAAAAATTGAACATGGAATTCAAAGTCATGCCCCTGGTAAGCAAACACCTCTAGTAAGATATATTGATGATATATTTATAATATGGACACATTCAAAAGGAGAGCTCATACAATTCATAGAATATATAAATACCATGCATAATACGATTAAGTTTGAAGCTTCATATTCGCAGGAGGAAATAAATTTTCTAGGCACTACAATTATGATTGGGAATGATGGCAAATTTACAACGTCCTTATACCAAAAACCAACACATACATGTATCTTTTACATGCTAAATCCTTTCATCCAAAAAGCTGCAAAAATAGCATAATTTACAGTCATGCTTTTAAATGCAGAAGAAATATCACTCAACGCTGAACTGAAATCTAAACTACAAGAACTGAAATACAACCTGGTTGAAGGGGATATCACCCTTAAGCAATAGATACCCAATTTGAAAAGGTCAAAAGACTGTCGCAAGCCAACCTCTTAAAAGTGAATATGATAGATAAGAAAAAGCACTATACACGAAATCTCCCATTCGTTATACCTTTTGTTAACAGAACCATAAAAATTCAAAAAATACTGGCATTTAATTGAAAATGATGATTTTTTGAAAAATATTTGGCCCTGCCCTCCGTTTCTAGCACTTAAAAGGAGAAAAAACATTGGAGATATAATAACACACACTAAATTTACCTAAATGGTAAGTATCTAGTGTCTAATGTTGCATAATTATAATTTTGCTGTTACAGCGCATGATCCCTAATCCTATACACACCTATACACCTCTATTACTACAAAAGATGAATAGATGGAAATATATGTATATGTATATACAAATATATACACAACATTGGTCGAAAAGCCTCATACGCTGACATTGTTTCTCGACGCAGAGACAATCGGGCATGCTGATCTTAGCCCTACAATGCTTTTATTGGGAATCAGCTTATGAGTCAGTACGAGGCTACACCACACAAGCACAAACATACTGCACCCCGGAAAATGGGGCAATATGTAATATGAATATAACACTTAAAAAAGTTTACTCTATACCTATGGATACAATGGTGGACGAGATGACTTTTCTGAGGGGCAAAAGCCGGGGTTGGTAGTACACATTTTTATTTTAGTTTTACGAGCCTGTTAGTGCACCTTATTATTATTTCACACATAACTCCAGAGCAGAAATGCATATTCAACATGGAATAAAGTTGCTTACCAGATACTGGAATAGTAGGTTTACTTTGTTCAACTGAAGAAAAATAAAAGCTTGTTTGTTATTTCTCGAATACTGGAAGCTAGATAAATAGAATATCTTAAATCCAGAGCAGAAATGCATATTCAACATGGAATAGAGTTGCTTACCAGATACTGGAATAGTAGGTTTACTTTGTTCAACTGAAGAAAAATAAAAGCTTTTTTGTTATTTCTGGAATACTGGAAGCTAGATAAATATAATATCTTAAATCCAGAGCAGAAAGGCATATTCATCATGGAATAGAGTTGCTTACCAGATACTGGAACAGTAGGTTCACTACGTTCAACTAAAGAAAAATAAAAGCTTGTTTGTTATTTTTGGAATACTGGAAGCTAGATAAATAGAATATCATAAATGGACAACAAGGGTGTTGAATACTGAATTTTTTTTCTTAGACTTGGTGAATCATGCATTCATGTAGGAGCACTGTTATTTAAAATCGAAGCAGCTGCTGGGTGTGGATTTAGGAAACGAGCTTGCACAGAAGAAGCTTCACACTATCTATATTGTAACATACAATACTGTATTATTGCATAAAGAATTAGTATTGGCTATTTAAGTAACCAATGTTTGGCAAGAACTCTGTACTCTGTAGCTTGCAGTTGCATAGTTTTGCCTCTCTATAGTTGGTTTAAAGGCTCTGCTGAAAACCTCAATCAGAGTTGCTTGCCTTTATTTCATTTGATATGAGATACCAGAAAGAGCTGCCCCTGTGCGTCAATGTACCAAAATGGTATCTATGTGTATTAGGTCTGCTGACTACAAAATGGGACGTCCTTAAGTCATGTGAAGAGGAGTGGGTGAGAAGCAGTTCTTTCATGAAACCTATTATATAGATATTACGATTATTTTAGAAATTTCCATTCAGTCTAGATGTAGAGTACAACAGATAAATAGATCACGTCAGCAAACAGATGTGTTTGAGGCGGGGTTTAGATGAAAGAAATTCTTGTGCACCATTCGGGGCTGCAAAATTTGTAG
The DNA here is from genome assembly GCA_014526335.1 of Chrysaora quinquecirrha. Taxonomy (NCBI): domain Eukaryota; kingdom Metazoa; phylum Cnidaria; class Scyphozoa; order Semaeostomeae; family Pelagiidae; genus Chrysaora; species Chrysaora quinquecirrha. The sequence continues at coordinate 290,223 of JACTAT010000365.1, read as the reverse complement.
CATGTTTGAGTTTTTTTTTTTATTTTTTAATTCTTTTTTGCCAAAATACTACATAATAGGAAATGGTTTGATTATATATTATTATAAGTATGGAGCTCAATGAAAGAGACCTTCAGGTGACTCAGGTGGTATAGAAATGGGTTTTGCAGAAATTTAATGAAAAAGATAAAACTTATTTCCGACAGACTATATTAATAGTTATTTTCTGCCCCAAGACTGATGTGATGATTTCCCCGAAAGATGTTCCCCTCGAAAGATTTCCAGCATCCCATTGTCCCACCATTCCTCTGTTCCGCTTTTTAGATATCTGACTTGATATTGTTAGGTTCTTTCTCTTTTGGACTGTTTTATTTTTCCTTTTTATTCATGAATATTGACCGCTTTTTTGAAATGCAAAATAAAGTAGGAAATTTTAAGAAATTGAAAGGAGTGGGAAGCAATTTATTGTTTAAATATTTATTGATTGGTAAAAAATGGCAACCTTTGTTTGAAGGCAAAGTTTTGTCAAGAAAATGTGTACACTGACAAAAAAATCTATTTATTTGAAATCAGATAAATCCTCGTTCTTTTTCCTTCCAATAATGGTTAACAACAACCAACAAAACGATAAACATGCCTTCCTTGAAGTCTTCAGTAAGTCAACGAAAAGATTAATGCTCTCAAAGTTCTCTTCGCCGAAACCTTTTAGGCCAACCAAAATACAAACTTCAATGATCGTGAGATCTTTCTGTTCCAAACGAGGGCTTGTTTAATGCAATCCTAACTAAGCACGGACAGTGTAAGTTATGCTTGTGAACTACGAATCCTGTTAGGCTAGGCTGAACTTTCTTTTCCGATGTGCCTTCCAGCTTGCAGCAAGAGCGGGTCACAACAATAGTTAAACCTGTCCGCCATTATTCACCTCACAGATACTCTCTCGTCTCGAAAAACATTCACAGTCAGGCACAGATTCATGAAGAGACAAAAGAACAAAAGACGTTAATGACGGAGACAAAAGAACAATCGATTTCTTGCATAACAAAAGATTACAATAGACAAACAATACTTTTCGCAATGCATCATCACGAACAATGAAACAATGCCGAATTGGACGACACGAAACACGAAATGCTCCCCATCCATACTCCTCGCGCTTCCCGCGAGTCAAAATATCATACACCGACCCAATCTTTAAATTTTTAAAACTTTTAAATTTTGATTATCTCTACAAGCTTGAAACAGCAAAGTTCATGTCCCAAATAGATAAAGATGCTAGCTCCTCTAATTTAGGAACAGAGTTTCTGAAAACAAAAAAATTTCATAATTACAATACCAGACAGTCGTTTAGCCAAGGTTTCTCAATTCAGTCGATATCCACAAACTTAAAGTGAAACTTTCTCATATATGATGGCATTCAGTTATGGAATTCTCTGCCTCTAGACTTGAAAAATGCCGCCACAACGCTGTCTTTCAAGAAGAAAATAAAAAATTACCCCCTAGGAAATTGTGCTTAAGCCTATTTATTTCCTATCGAACACAACTGAACAAATTACATATTTTGTAAACCGTTATTATTATTTTTTCTTTGTTTGACTTTATTTCTTTTATATATATATATTTTTTTATCTACCTGTTGCTTTTTATACTTCTATTACTGTTACTGTTATGATTCAAACAAAATTACAATAAGAGATTCTTAATTACACGTCATAGGGCACATTGCTCCAATAGCTTAATCACGAGTTCTTTCTATGTGTCCATCAGCTACATAATGTTAAAAATACCTAATGTTGTTTATTGTAATATTCCATCAATTATAATCAATATTCTGTATCTTAATAACCAAACTGATGTATATTGTAATTAATTGATTTATTGCTGGAAAAAAGTTTTGATTTGATTTGATTAAATTTACTTATGAACCTGCCTCTGGCTTTAAATGAAATTGTTCAGTTTACAACAGGAAGGCTTGCGATGTTAAAAAATGGATACCATGGCAAGTCTGTAATTGGCTCATTCATAAAAGGTTCTTCCAACTGCACCCTTCAAAGTCAGCTAACCTTGTAAAAACACTTCATTATTGGTGTTGCCAAAATTGCATTGAAGGCTTACTGTTCACAAAACTAGAAGACAACGAACTTCTAAATTTTACTTTCAGCTCAAATTTTACGTGTCCTTGCCAAAAATTATGAACAGACATTAGCAGATATAGATTGTGTCAAATTTTGCTGCAGAACGAACGACCAGTCCTCATTTTGAAACTGATATTACACAAGTTTCTTTTTGTTGTTGAGAGGCTAACAGTTGTTGTTCCAAGGAGCTGTTATTGTGCTGAAAGGGCCTATTTCGATTGTATCATATCAAATAATTACATATTTGACATTGAAAGAAAGCTTTTCCTCTTATGGCCTCAAATGGATTCAAGAAGAATGCAGGTGATGATCATCAAGAAGTCGGTCCAAAAACGACAGCTGCATCAGCTTCACCATCATGTGGCAAAATTCAAGTCTTCTCGAGCAACAGGCCGAATGAAATACCAAAGTATCTGTTTGAAAGGCATACACTCATCACTCAAAAAAGAAGGCGGCCAAGAAAATATCTAAAAAAAGCAAAGATGATGAAGAAGAACTTGCTGCTGATAATAGTATTGGGCAGTTAAGTGCATCCGGAGATATAAACCCACCCTCCCCAGCAGCACAATCTGCTTCTGATTCAGAAATGACTGGTAAGTATTTTTAGACTTGGTGTATATGTCTAGAGGTATAATTAATCACATTGTAAAAGACTATTAGATACTACTTGGTTCATGCCTTTTTGAATACATTTTAAGACATGGTTGTCATGCATGGGTTCTCTTAAAAGATAGGTAGTTAAAAAGGTACCCTTTCCTGTAAAGCTGAAATTATTTTCGCAGAAAACTGGCTAAGACTAAGAAGACTATAGGCTACTGCATTGCTTGTCTAAGCACTTGTGGTGTAATGGTAGCACCGTCTCTGAAAAGAGAAATGTCCAGGTTCGAATCGTAGCAGGTGCCAATGCATTGTAGATGCCTATTGTCTGTCAGTCTTTAAATGCTTTATCTACCCAGTATCTTAAGAAAGTGCCTAAAAGAAATTATTTTTGAAGTTTTGAAAAACTTATGACCTGAACGATTTTTATATGGATGACCAACAACCAATACAAGATGATGGATATCAGTGTGAATCTGATACTAGTTTGACTAATTCAGATGATTCTGAAAAGGTAGACTAGAATGGCCTGAATTGTCATTATATGAGTTATATCAACTACTTATATTTTAAGCTAATTACTTGTACCTTGTGGTCATCAGGATGCAATAGCCAGAAAGTTATGGAAAATGGAAAGTGATTATGGAAAGTGTCTTGTGCAAAGTTATGGAGACAGTCATTCTACAATCAGTGGCAAGAAAAAAGTCTCAGATTGATGGGGCAAGAATAGAATAAAAGTCGTTAAAGACCAAGGCATATTTTAATTTCAGGTTTAGTAATCCCACTGTATATGGAGAGCTGAAAACACAATGCTAATTTAGTCTAAGTTTCCTATTGGTATATTTGATCCATGTCTGTGTATGAATTCATTAATTCATGTACTTCCTTAGTTTTCTCTGTTTCCTTCTGACACTTGTGCTCTGAGGAGTGTCAACAGAATAAAACTTTTAATTATGCCCCATGGTGTTTCCAGTGTTTACCCCAATTTTGAAATGATTAAACATCTGATGTAGATTTTAAAGGCTGCCTTTCCATAATAGGATGGCAAAGAAATCATGGAAGACCTAAGCCCAATAGAAACTTCAGTGAACTCAAGCAATATAAGGGTGAAAGTATATTTTTATTTCTCTATTACGGTCACGTCCTCATTTAATCCCCGAGTCTGAACCTGGCCTCGTGCAAATATATCTAATTTTTTCGAAAAAACTCTAAAAATAAATAATAGTTAAAAATTAAGAAAATAATAATTCACTAAATGTGTCAGCTACTAGTCTAGGCATAACAACGATAAAACAGCAAATTCATTGTTGCAAAAAAGTCAAAAATCATATTTCAGGCCAAGCCAATAATCAAACCAAACGTTCCCTAAAGGAGGAATGTAGCAGATATGCAACAGATTATTTTCCAAAATTATTGCTTGACCACTTAAACTCACATCATTGCTTGACCACTTAAACTCACATCAAAAAAGCAATTTCTTTATTCAAAAACTTTATCATTCAACTATTTTAGGTTTTGCAGAAAGGAGATCAATAAACAATTTATAGTGACAGTATGAATGACTCAAAAAGTACTAAAAAATATGTATCGAAACAGCTCCCCTTCGAAACCCTCATTCGGACAACTGCAAACTGAAGATCAAGATGTGTAAGGCCATGCGAAATTCAAAATGCCTCATTTTGATAGGTAAACCAAGTTAGAAGTAGGTTGCAACTGAGGGAAATTCAAAATGGCAGCTTAAATATTTTGTAGCAGATATGCTACATTGCCCCTTAAATGGTTAAATGGAAAGTGTAAATCCCCTACTGTAATGATAATTTAAATTGGTATAGGGGGCTGTTGCTGTAGTCAAGCAATGAATACCCCCCTGCGGACAGGGTAGGATGGAACCAAAGACTATGAAGATTAATTAGAGGAAGTCGATTTTGGGCATTATCATTATAGAAAACTTATTATACATTCTATTTCTACTAGTTTCAAAGACAGAACATGCATTGGCAGCCGAAAAGTAAGATCCCTGTTGCAAGACTATTGTAAACGAGAACCAGATCCATCAGAGAGAGTAAATATCAGTGATTTGCTGAAATCTCAAGATCAGGCTATTGTGGAATTTTTGCAGTGGTGCGAAAAGAATTTTAATTCTTAGCACGAAATGCCGAGTGGCATTTTTGAGTAGGTTGTATAGCGGTTGATGTGCTGGCAGGGTGGTCCTGCTGTCAGTGACGTCATCAGTGACGTCCTAAGGTCGCGCTATAGTACGACGGTTTTTAACCGGTTTCTCCAACCTCGTTTTCAAGAGTCCCAGGTCCTAGCGCAGGCCGCTCCTACTATTAATGACGTCATCAGGTCGCGCTATAGTGCGACGAGTTTCTCCAACCTCAAGAGTTCCTTAACCGTTAACCTCGTTTCCGATTTAACAATCTAGAACTTTCCAGAATGTTCCAGATGACGTCATCAAGCCATAACGCAGATGTTAAATAATAAAGAGGTTCAATAATTTCTGCTGGCTATGCCAATTTTATTACAAAGATCTCGCTCGACATGTCCTCCTTTGTAAAACACCATTGTAATACCATTCCATTGCAAGATATCCTTTATAATGGGCGGCGATTCCAAGCATTTCAGGGCTGCTCCGCCTGGCTGATATGATAGATGGTGTATTTTCCATTTACAGAATTTAAATGATTCTTGGTGTTCAGGTTTAATTCTGTATTTAAAACTGTATTTCTAACACTTTTCTGAGAAAAAGTAGAGAAAAGCTAAAAGCACTCACCGACTTCAAGAAAAATTTTCCAAGAGTGTTTGCATTTGCTGACGTGACGCCAATTTTAATTTTTCCCGCGATAAAATCCTCGTCACGTGACGCCTCGTTTTTGAATGACTTTCTGAAGAAGGATAGATCTGATTGGTTGATTGACCAGGTTTCCAACTTACAGCGATTTGATTGGTTGAAACTCTTGTTTTCAGAAGTTTCCAGAACTTTCTAGAACTTTCCAGAAATCCTACAATCTGATTAATTATGATGGGGTAATAATAATTCGAACGCGACGTTCGAATCGTTTATTAAATAAAATAACATAATAATCCTGCAATCTGATTGGCTAGAACTTTCTAGAAGTTTCCAGAAAGTTTCACAAGATTCTAGAAACGAGAAATCCTGCAATCTGATTGGCTAGAACTTTCTAGAAGTTTCCAGAAAGTTCTACAAGATTCTAGAAACGAGAAATCCTTTAATCTCATTGGTTAATAATTCGAACGTTGCGTTCGATCGAACGATCTATAAAATCGAAGCGTAAGACGAAATCAGTTCAGTTAGAAATTAATCATGAAGAGAAGTAGTCAAGAAGCAGGTTTTCAACAAACTTCATCAAAGAAGAGAATTCGATTTTCTTGTGATGTTTGTCAGAAACACTTTAGCTCAAGAATCAAAATGAGATGCCACATGATGTCTATACATTCAACTCCATCTATTCTGTCAACTTCTCAAATTATACGCTGTGGAAAGTATTTACTACTACCTACATACATTAAAAACAAGCGGGCTGTCATCAATGTGCAGAACAGTGACGATAAATGTTTCATCTGGGCAATTCTATCCCGTCTACATCCACGTCCACGATCGCAGAATCCAGAGAGAGCCGCACCGTACCGGCGATACTTAGATGAACTTAACTGTGAAGGATTGACATATCCAGTAAAAGCATTCGATAAAAAGATGATTGATACATTTGAAGTCAACAACAACATTTCAATCAATATCTATATGGATGAAGATGGTGAAATTGTACCAGTAAGAATAACTGAAAATAAACGCGAAAAACATGTACATTTGCTATTGGTATTCAATGACGATGGTGAGAGCCACTATTGCTGGATAAAGGACTTGAGTCGTCTTTTAGCAGGTCAAGATGGTCACAAACATCGCAGTAAACGTTTTTACTGTCCTCTATGCTTATCGTCGTGTACAACTCAAGAAAATTTGGAAAAGCATAAAAAGTTATGTAAATAAAAGACATGTTTTTAATTTCCCCGAAACATTCGTTTAAATACTAACATTAGAATATCTATAAATTGTTTTAAAGTTGTTGTAACTTCTATAGAAATTGTTATTCAATTACTCAAGATTTACAAGAGTTTAATTACTAAAGACTCCTCCTCCTCAGCGTTAGATTCGCAGCGCTAAAATAACATAATAATCCTACAATCTGATTGGCTAGAACGTTCTAGAAGTTTCCAGAAAGTTCTACAAGATTCTAGAAACGAGAAATCCTGTAATCTGATTGGTTAATAATTCGAACGTCGCGTTCGATCGAACGATCTATAAAATCGAAGCGTAAGACGAAATCAGTCTAGTTGGAAATTAATCATGAAGAGGTCACACGAAGAAGAGAGCTCAGTTGCTAATAATAGCAAGCGAAGAAAAATCGCTTGTGATGTATGTGGGAAATTGTTTGACAGAATGTTAAATCTCGCATCACATAAGCGAACAGCACATGATATACACCCATCAGCAGCAGAACAAAAGAAATTGGTTGGCGAAGGTAAGAACATGAACAAGATGGATAAGAAAGCATTCAGAATATATATCAAAGAAGAAGATATCAAAGACTGGGCAAGAATCACACAGCATACTATTCGAGAAATTAAAGAAGAATTGCCAGATCACAAGCAGGGGATGAAGTATTATGTCACTATCAATGCAGAATTTAAAAAGTATGGTGATACGCTTATCGTTACAGAACCACCACCCACATTCAGAACCACCGTGCAGACGCTTCTATGCTCAGAGTATGACGTTGCTGAAGATGAGATAGTTGAAGCTATCAACACACTGCGAGATAAGGTTGATGAATTCTTGGAGAATGGAAGTGGTTGGATATTTACAAAGTTTACCCAACTACAAGTGAAGATGTTTGATTATGATGCAATTCGTGGTGGAAAGTATTTACAACTGCCAACATACATCAAAAACAAGAAGGCTGTTCTCAATGTACAGAACAGAGAGGATAAATGCTTCATCTGGGCAATCCTATCCCGTCTACATCCACGTCCACGATCGCAGAATCCAGAGAGAGCCGCACCGTACCGGCGATACTTAGATGAACTTAACTGTGAAGGATTGACATATCCAGTAAAAGCATCTGATAAAAAGATGATTGATACATTTGAAATGAATAAAAACATTTCAATCAATATCTATATGGATGAAGATGGCGAAGTTTTACCAGTAAGAATAACTGAAAATAAACGTGAAAAACATGTGCATTTGCTATTAGTATTCAATGACGATGGTGAGAGTCACTATTGCTGGATAAAGGACTTGAGTCGTCTTTTAGCAGGTCGAGATGGTCACAAACATTGTGGAAAACGTTTTTACTGTCCTCTATGCTTATCAGGATGTACAACTCAAGAAAGATTGGAAAAGCATGAAAAGCTATGTAAGACTCCTCAAGCTGTTGAATATCCTCAAGATACAGAATTAAAGTTTGAACATTTCAAACATCAGAGCTTGCTACCATTTATCATCTATGCAGATACTGAATCCATTCTGGAAAGCTCAAACAAAAGAGCTGCTTATCAAGAACACAAACCGATCAGTTATTGCATTTATGTCAAATCAATCGATGATAGATGGCAACAGCCGTTGGAATGCTATACTGGTGAAGACTGCATGGAGGTGTTGATGAATCGCCTAGATGAATTGAATGAGGAAATCCGAGCAGTGTTCAAGAAAACCATGCCGATGATTAGATTAACACCCGAAGAAAATGCAAGACATGATATGGCTACACACTGCTATTGCTGCAAGCAGTTATTTGATGGTAACAATAGAAGAAAAGTCAAAGATCATTGCCACATAACTGGGAAATACAGAGGACCAGCTTGCAAGTATTGCAACTTTAATCATCTGAATATAATAGCAAACACTCACACAATCCCGATCGTCTTCCACAATCTCAAAGGGTATGACATGCATCATGTTCTGAAGAATTTAAAAGGCAGAAATACAAAGATCATTGCCAATTCGAAAGAAAAGATCATGACTGCACAGATTGGTTCTCATACTGATGTGAATGAAGATGGTAAGGAAAGAAATATTCATGGGATCAAATACATTGACTCCTTTGCATTTCTGAGTACAAGTTTGGCAACACTAGCAGGCAACCTACCGAAAGAACAATTTGTCTCTATCAAAGGTCACCTACATGATGAGATTACTCAACAGCAGTACCCTAGTGTACCGAGAAATGAACAGGAAAGAGTTGCAGAATTGAAAAGAGAACGCCAAGGAATGTTTGAGCCTGGTGTAGCATGTAAAAACCCGCTAAAAGATGAAGATGTTCTAGATTATAGAAATTGGAAAATACCATCAAGAAGAGATTTGACAGATGCTGAAGCTGAAGAAGTTGAGAGAGCATTTAAGTTGCTGACAAGAAAAGGTGTTTATCCCTACGATTGGGTGGATAGTGCAGAGAAAATGGAAGAAACATCTCTACCACCGAAAGAAGCATTTTACAACAAACTCTGTGATTCTGACATCAGCAATGAAGATTATGAACATGCTCAGCAGGTTTGGCGATACTTCAACTGTCAGACTTTTCAAGATTATCATGAACTGTACTTGAAAACCGATGTGTTGCTGTTGGCTGATATATTCGAGTCGTTCAGAGCACAAAGTCTGGAATTCTACGGACTCGATCCTGCACATTATCTAACTGCTCCTTCGCTAGCCTGGGATGCGATGTTGAAGATGACTGGTGTGAAGGTGGAATTGTTATCTGAAGAAAAGAAGGACATTCTACTTATGATTGAAGATGGTATTCGTGTTGGTGTCTCGATAGCAGTGAAACGGCATGCTAAATCAACAGAAAACAACACACTGATGTATCTGGATGCAAACAATCTCTATGGATGGGCAATGTCGCAACCAATGCCGTATGGTGGTTTCAAGCAGTTTACAAAAGAAGAAATCAGAAATACAGACATCCACGCTTTGCTGACAAGATCGAATGAAGATGTTGGTTATATTCTCAAAGTCGACGTGGAATATCCAGCCGAATTACACGATCATCATGCAGATCTACCATTGGCGCCGCAAAGATTACAAGTTCAAGAAGACATGCTATCAGAACATCAAAAGAACGCTCACGAAGAACTTTTCGATGGAAAAAAGTTTAAGTCAACACCAAAGCTAATACCAAATCTATTCAACAAAGAAGAATAACTCATGCATGAAAGAAATTTGAAGCAGTGTTTGGAATTGGGTTTAAAGCTGACAAAAGTTCATGAAATCATTGAATTCAAGCAAAGTCTATGGTTGAAAGAATACATTGATTTTAATACCCAGAAGAGGACAAAGGCAAGAAACGACTTTGAAAAAGATCTGTTCAAGTTGATGAACAATTCCGTGTTTGGGAAGACGATGGAAAATGTTCGAAATCATCAACGTTTTTAAATCTGTACTGATGGAGAAGTCTTGAGAAAATGGGTAAGAAATCCAAACTTTTACGGAGTAATTGAAATCAACGAAGACACGCTTTTGGTTGAGAAAAAGAAAGTTACACTCAACAAACCAATGTGTATTGGTTTCAGCATATTGGATATTAGCAAAACATTGATGTATGATTTCCACTATAACTTTGCAAAGCCAAACCTTCCAAATGTTGAGTTATGCTACATGGATACTGATAGTTTCATCTACGACATACCAATGTCTAAAGATCAAGTCGATAAAATATTGAAAGATCATGAAGATGGATTCGATTTCAGTAATTATGATAAAGAACATCCAAATTACTCTACAAGAAACAAGAAAGTTATCGGGAAAATGAAAGACGAGCTTGGTGGTGTGGGAATGAAAGAATTTGTTGGATTGAGATCAAAGATGTATAGCTGTCAAATCAATGATGGAAATACGATCAAAAAAGCAAAAGGAATAAAATAGTATGTTGTGAAGAAGCAAATGAAGCATGAAGATTATGTGAAATGTTTGATGGAAATGAGAGCAGATGCACACATTCAACGCAACATTGAATCACACTGCCACACCATATACACTACGGAAAGAAAAAGACATCGCTGAATCCCTTTGATGATAAAAGATACATTCTTGAAGATGGATTTAACACGCTGCCATATGGGCATTATTCGCTAGAAAGACGCTGCCAAGAAGAAAACATTGATTGAACTGTTTTAACAAACTATTTTAACAATATTCTAAACTAAACTGTTGTAACAATATTAACAAACTGTTGTAACATTATTCTAAACTGTTGTAACAAATTGTTTTAACAAACTTAAATTATATCTTCGTTTAACATATTTGTAAACAAATAAATCGTTATCTAACTTGTTCTGAATGTTGAAATATTTATTAACCATTGAGTTCATTGAAACGTTTTTTGTTCTATTAATTAGAAAGAATATGCAATGTTGTCCACATGTAGCAGTCTCATAGGATTGAACTTGAACCTTGTTATAAGCGAGCTGGAACGGTCTAATAAAGTCTAGAAATTCTTTCAACATAGGAGGTTCACCAAACGAATCATAGAAATCCAATCGACCATCATCAGCAATATAGACAGCTACCCAGTGGGTTCCTTTACCAGTAAAATTATCTTCATTGAAAATAAATGAGCAAGGTAGAGAATGAATGTCGATGTTTTTGATTTCATCTTTCCCAAATACACCATGGAAATGAGGTAGCTTTTCACGTTTTACAAGTAAGTTATTAATCGTTATATCATCCATAATTACCAATCTCGAATGATGTTTTTATGACTATCAATTTGAATGACTCTATCAAATTCACCCAAAATTACAATGTTCATCAAACTGTCAACAGCGTTTGCAAAATTTATACTGATTCTTAGATTACCCTCTCTTTTAAGCAAATATTGCTCATCTGCACAGTTTCCTTTAGGTGTCAAATCAAACCCATAGATTGCCGATCCTTGTTTGAATCTATCATAATCAATTAGACTAGGTGAATTATTCAAGCTGGTGACCAAGCGGCTGTAGGCATCAAAGTAATCATCATCATCGTAATTCAATCTTAGAGGGGGAGTAATTTCTTGATTGTCAACAGTCACTTGAATGGCAGAAACAGAAACATGTTCAAACTCAAACGGATTTCCTTCATCCACTCCATTGAATGAAGAATTATCAACCAGCGCAAAAAACAATCTGTTGGAATCTTTCCGTTGAATACATTATCTTGAACCCAGTTGGTTGTTGCGGCATTGATTAAGTAGCTTGCCATGTGAGGTTGACAGACTGGGTAAACCGCATTCGTTTTCATCAGTGTTCTTTCAATTCCTTTCAACACATCATCTTTAAGATGTATGTGACGAAGCACCAGTTTCACTTCGGAAATGTATAAGCGTGAAGTGGTTCCAGTCTTTCTCATCAAACAAAACACATCACTGTTTGGACTCAATCGCCATTGAAGACGAACGCCAGGCAGCAAGTATTTGCTTTGATTGCAAATGTTAACATGAGGTTTTGTCAACACTTTAACCTTTTCACTCTCGTCAAATGGTGCAGATCTTGCATTTAAACCCAGATTTTTTACTGATGCTGTTGTTGGAAAACCAAAATTTTCTTTGCCAATCGTATCACTGACCCAGTTTGTCATTTTCAAATAGTTTTTAGCTCTGGTTTCATCAAACGTCAGAATTGTTTCCAAGTAAGATTGGTAGGCATACATTCCATTTGCTTCTGTGACGGGAGTGTCATTCAAAACCAGCTCTATCTGCTTCCACATGGATTGGCCAATATTATTTATTACTCCAACAAATTCTGCAGTGGTTTTCCCAATATCACTTCCATCTGCTTTTTTAATAGCTAGAGTCGAGACGAAATAAGAATGATTCAAGTCAATCATATGATCAGGCTGAGCAGGAATGTCAAACACAACAGTTTGTTTTGAGGCATTGAGAGCAGCAGTTTGTGGAAAATATTCAACATCTTTAAAATACTTGACATCGTTTTGAATTACTGGTGGACAGAATAAATCCAAACTTTCACTAGGACATTCAGTATATTCTGGCTTTATGCTCATTGTTGCAAATTCTTCTTCAACAGTTTCTTCAACAAAGTTTTTTTCAAATCAGGTTTCTTAGCTTTCTTAGCTTTCTTAGCTCGTCCTTTCTTCACCGACTGCTTAGGTATGAATATCCCTCTCATGGTGCTTTCTTTTATAGATCTTTTAGGAAGAACTCTTGATTTCTTACCAGCAGTCGATTTCTTACCAGCAGTCGATTTCTTACCAGCAGTCGATTTCTTGACAGATTTCTTCACAACATCGGCAATTTCTTCAGTAGCCTTCCTTTTAATTCCTCTCATAGAAGATTTGGCAGTATTTTTTACAACTTCTCCAACATTCTCACCAGCTAATATCCGATCGACTGCCTTTCCTCCTTCTCCTTCTAAAACAGGTTTCAAAATTTTCTCAGCAGCTTTTACACCTTGTTTCTTTATTGTTGGCATTGCAGCTTTAACAGCTCTTTTAAAAATAGATCCAGCTTTCCTGAAAATACTACCTACTCCTCTTCCACGCTGGTAGGTGTAAAAATACGGAGTTGATTTGTAAATTGGGAAATCATACATGTTTCCTTCTAAAGTGTAGCAAGAATGTTGTCTTTGTTTTGTAGAATTGTATCTCTTTTCCCAACTCGTTGTAGACTTTTATAGTAAATTCGTTGATATCGTTGTACAATAATGGATAGTAGAACAAATTTTCAAATTCCACAAAATTTACAACATGCTTGTTAATTTTCAACGGAATGAAGCGTAGCAGTGGCGTGCTAATTTTTCCAACTACACGATAGTCTAACAACGAGCAATATATAAACATATTCTTCCCTTCTGCATTGACTTGGAAATGTTCATCACCCACCACATCAGTCGTTCTTTCGATTGCGTTGAATACATAATCTGTTAATGGTTTGTCTAGAAAAGTTCCAGTAAATGGACATGGTGTCCATCTCACATCTCTGTAATAAACATTATTCATGTTTTTGTTATATTCTTCTGTAGCTTCAACGAAACCAAACAATTTGCACAAATCTTTTCCCAATGCAACTCTTTTAACATACTTTGGAAAGGTTATCTTGATTTTTGAATCTACAATTGAAAACTGTGGCAGATCTTTGTAAGGCAAACCTAATCCTTTTACATATTCTTTTATTCTTCCCTCTTGCGCGCGAATGTCTTCATTCATAATTGAAACAATTTCTCTCATTGTTAATTTGTGAACGTCATCTCCCTCTGAGATTTCACCAATAAGGTGACTAAGACGTACATAATACTCGCGCTTATCAGCTGCCTGATTCCATTTCTTTGTATATTCGTCGGATATTACCAATCTCACGTTCAAATCTTCAAAACCAACCTTGTCGGTACCAATTTGGAAAAATCCCATCATTCGCCAGGGTTCATATTTCCCATATTTGAATTCTGCGGGATTAAATATAAATCTATCGCTCAGTTCATAGACCATTTCCACTAATAACTGTTTGATGTTTCTCCACAAAAGAGACGACCCTTCATCATCTATCAATCTTATTGGGATTTTCACAAAAAAGACGACGATTTTTAAATTGCAAGACATGTTTCGAACATACTATGTTCATCTTCAGTTACATCATGAATGAAGCGAATTAAGTAAATACAAGAACTAAATAAAGCTATAATATATTGCATAACCTAATAACACACGTGAGGTAAACAATTAAATCGGTAACTATAAAGGTAAATAAAATGTACAATCGGGAATAAGTAAATAGAAATGAAAAGAATAAAGTTAATTAAAAAGAAAGATGCAAGTTATAATGAAAAAGCTGTTTGTTAAGCGTAGGTTTGTCCCAAGAGATGTGAAGCGCTTCCTTGATCTTAAGGGTGAAAGAGCTGTTAGCGCTGTCCAGAATGGAAAAACTATCCTCAGAGCAAAGAGGGCGACAAGAAGGCGATTCGTTTAAATGTTTAAAAATATGAGAGTTTTTGTCCGTGATCAAATGCTCTCGAATTCGTGTTGAAAGATGTCGAGAGGTTTCCCGACATAAGATGCGGAACATCCGCCACAGAGAAATTTGTAGACAACACGGGCCCGAAAGCACCTGGGCACAGAATCTTTAACCCCGAACATAGAACGTAATTTAAAAGAATTAAAAACAAGTTTAATGTTTATATCTTTACAATATTTTTAGTCAAGTATTTAATTTTACGCTGAGTTACAACCGAGAATCTACCAATGTATGGAAGTTTATAATAACAAACACGATTATTTTCGTTTTCATTTACGTTGTGGTTATCGACATGGGGTGGGGATCTGACTTTATTTAAATAATTACGGATAACGTTGTTAATGAGATAAGTAGGGTAAAGATTTTTATTTAAAATCAAGGTTAGTTGTTTAATGTCGTTATCAAAACCAAGCCAGCTGTTATTTATTTTATAAGCCCTATCGACAAGAGTACTAATTAAGCCTATTTTATATGAAAATGAAGTGAAACTAAAAAAGTTAGTGAGCAAACCAGTGTAAGTATTTTTACGGTAAACTGAGGTTATTGGGGACTGCTGATTACCTTTATCGATTAAAACGTCTAAAAAGGGAAGCTTATTGTTATTTTCCTGTTCCATCGTAAATTTTATATTAGGATGTTGTTGATTAATGTAGTTAAAGAAATTAAGGGCATCATCTTTATTTTTAAACAAACAAAAAGTATCGTCAACATAGCGACGGTAAAATAAAACCGGAGAAGCGTTAAATTGTTCTAACCAAATCTTCTCATGGTGTCCCATAAAGAGATTGGCAAGGACAGGAGCAAGCAGCCAACCCATGCTTACACCATCGACCTGGTCATAATAATTACCATTAAATAAGAAATGGGTTTGAGATGTGGCAAAATTTAACAGTTTTTTAAGGTCATCTTCGTTTAGTTTAAGTTCAGGATTACCAGTTTTAATGTAACGTACCGCTAAATCAATAGACTCATTTAAAGGGATGTTAGTAAAAAGACTTTCAACGTCAAAGGAAACCATAAATTTACCAGAAGTGTTTAAGTTGTTAAGTTCATTAACAAAAGAAAAAGTATCCCTAGCACAAAAATCGTTAGGCAAAAAAGGGTCTAACAGAGAACACAAATACTTAGCAAGACTGTAGTTGAAAGTTCCTATAGATGAGACTATTGGGCGAAAAGGAGGTGGAGAGTTGGGAGCGCGAGCCTTGTGCATCTTGGGGAGCCCGTAGATCCTAGCAGGTTGCGAGCCCGATGGATAAATCTTACTATAAGTATCAGCATCTATAACCTTTTTATTCTTAAGGGATCTAAGAAAACGCTGTAGTCTACCCTCTCTAGCTAAAGTGGGATCTTGTTCAAGCCTATTGAATTTACTACTATCAGATATTAAGTTAAGAACACAATTATTATATATCAGTCTGTCCAAAATAACAACTCCGTTACCTTTGTCTGGCTTAAGAATAACTATTTCTTTGTTCTTCTTCAGTTTCTTTAGGGTTTTCAACTTCTTTAGGTCGTTTGCAGATGGCCGGTGTGACGAGATGTAAGTTTTCGCCAAATAAGACAGATCGGTTTTCAGTTTTGAAATTTGACTTTGGTTGATGATGTTGTTGACCATGGCGGTTGTAATTAACTCAAAGCAGGCATGAACATCCGAAGTGTTGATCTTAGGGGGACAGATTGAATGAGTTAGGCCATCTTTCTGTACATCCAACTCCTCCGTTGAGAGATTGAAAGAAGAAAGGTTGGTAACCGTTTCAGACGATTCGAAAGGCAAGACCTTGTTCTTCGTTAAATTCTTTATTTTCTTTTTGTGGATCTTGATGACTTTCTTAACTTCATTCTCAATGTTCTTATTCAAAGCTTTCGTTAATAGGTAGAAATCCAATCCATTTATGACATTCTTAATGAAATCTGACTGCTTCTTCTTTTCTTGTTGGAATCTTTTCAGTTCTTTATTTCGCTTTGTGATTGCACTCTTCAATAATCTTTTCCTAATCGCTGTTACATCTTTACGATTGGTGTTTGGCAAATCAAACGAGATAAATTTGCTCTGAGGATAGTTTTTCCATTCTGGACAGCGCTAACAGCTCTTTCACCCTTAAGATCAAGGAAGCGCTTCACATCTCTTGGGACAAACCTACGCTTAACAAACAGCTTTTTCATTATAACTTGCATCTTTCTTTTTAATTAACTTTATTCTTTTCATTTCTATTTACTTATTCCCGATTGTACATTTTATTTACCTTTATAGTTACCGATTTAATTGTTTACCTCACGTGTGTTATTAGGTTATGCAATATATTATAGCTTTATTTAGTTCTTGTATTTACTTAATTCGCTTCATTCATGATGTAACTGAAGATGAACATAGTATGTTCGAAACATGTCTTGCAATTTAAAAATCGTCGTCTTTTTTGTGAAATTTCTATCATGGTTATTGAATTCTCGAAGTTTTGGAATTATTGGGATTTGTTGAAACTGCAACCTCTCCAATGGTGTGAAAATTATATTCTTTGGAGCATAATATCTAACATATGTATCGAGATCTGTATCGTAAAATGTTAGTTTTCTCAAAACTCGCCTTTTCTCAATACCGCCAAGATAATTGCTTTCCAATAGATCACATTCTATATTTATAGATGTATGTTCATTTAAATGAACACCATCCTTTATTCTACTGAAACAGTTGATCTTTCCTCCAGTTAACGGATCTCCATCTGCCTTCTTCTTATATACAATCAGATACATAGCCTGGTGAGGTTGTATACTGTCAGAAGTCTTGTATTCAAAGTATGTTAATGTTGAACCATTTGGCAATGTGTTATTCATTTGATCTTCCAAACCAAGGAAATGTGCCAAAGGTCTTGAAAATTTCATGAGAAGTGCACTGGTAAATTTCATCGTTTTACCGTGATATGTTGAATATCCCAATGATTTTAAATCCTCTTTCATTTCAAACTGTATCTTTCCACCGATCAATGATACTGATAACATGTTTTTCAACTCATAACCAAACTCAGGGAAATTCAATACCCTGTCATTGAAAAGCCTTTTGAATTCATAATACATGAGAGTATTATCACGCGTTTCAATAATTTCTTTATCAAGATAGATTTTTTCATTAAAAAAATCATTTATACCCCAATCAATCAATTTTCCCTCTTCATCCGTGACTGTTACATACTCATTTGCTATTGAAAACCAATATTGATCTTGCAGTGATTTTTCTCCTCTATCTGGCAACGTCATTTGTAACAATGCCATTTCCCACTTTCTCTTATTGTTTAATTGAAATACATGAGGTAAATCAACTGTGAAATCTACTACTTTCATTCTATCAGTAGCAAATCCCGAAGGAAGAACCAAATCGAATTCTTCATCAATCATATTGTCTCCAATTGACTTTCAGCAACCCACTCATCAAATTGTGGAGGATAACCTCTCCATCTGATTAAATAGAAGTTTTTGCCCCTCTTCTTCTTAGTTTTCAACACTTGCTCAACAACAAATGTTTTTGGAAGATACACACGTTGTAGCTCTTCTTTATAGAAACGATCAACTATCTTTTCACCTTGTAGATCTTCAATTTCATACATTACTGGATATCTTTCTTTAAAGACTTTACTGATCTTGAATATTTCTTCAGTGTAATTTTGCAAGTAACCTTTCTTAAACATTCTCTTCTTCAAACTCAATCTTACATAATCTCCAGTTTTGAAAAGCTTTTTATTCTTTCTGGTTTCTTTTTTAAACAATCTTTTTCGAACAGTGTCGACATTGTCTTGATTGACTTCAGAAGGTCTCATACCAATAGATCTGTGATATGTATTATTGTATGAGTTGACAAAATCTTGCAAATTATCAATATATCTCAACGTATTTTGTGCTGTAAAGTATCTATACATTCGTCCTTTTAATGTTCTGTTAAATCGTTCAACAATTGCTGCCTTTACTTCATTATTTGCTGTGTAAAATCCAATATTGTTTTTCTTAAAAAAAGCTTGGAATTCTTTGTTTATAAACTCGCTGCCTTTGTCGGATCGTACCTTTTTAGGTTTTCTTTCGGATAAAATTTCTTTAAACGCATTGACAATTTCTTTTGCAGTTTTTCTTTTTAGAGGCTTTACCCATGCATACTTGCTAAAAATATTAATACAGCATAAGAGGAATGTAATGTTGTCGTTTTCTTTTTTCAAATGCGTCATATCAACAAGATCACATTCCCACAAATAATCAATGTTATTGGTTAGTATCTGCTCCCGTTTAAAGTTCTTCCTACTTGGTTTATGCAGCGAATAGGCAAGACTAGTTTTACTCCATTCTTCAACATCTTTCCTTTTCAAATTAGGAATTACTTTTTTGAATTCTCTATACGCTTTATCCAAACCCCCGAGAGAACCCGGAACAGAAGGATCAGAATATAACTTTTCTAAACTCATAATAAATCAATTAACAGTTCTAACAATTTAACATTTGTACACTTTTTTCTTCGTCGCTTTCCTTTCTTGCACTTTCTTCCTTTATTTATAACCTTTGTAGGCTTTTTCTTCACTGGTTCATCGTCAGATTTGCTTGGCTCCATGACTATCTTTTCAAAAGAATCCATTTTAACTGTCTTATAGAATTGTTGATCTCTTTTTATAACCTTTTTTAGACTTGTACACCACTAAAGGAGCTTCATTAGGGAAAATATTAGTGCGAAATCTCATATCTTCTCCAATCGATTGTGTGAAATCACAAAGTAAGTAGCCGTACATTCTTGCTGTTGCATCATTGTAAATGTCAAGGAATGTTTTTGGAGATGAGGGCATAATTTGCCGTGCAAGAAATCTAATTTGACTTCTATCTCGAGGATTCTTGAAAAGAACTTGATACTGAGTATTGAGAGCTAAATTTCTCATTTCTGTTCCTCTTGGAAAAGGGTTTTGCATCATACCAATTACATTGATGTTTAGATGAGATCTTCCTTTTATGAACAATTTTCCCAAATCTTTAAAGTTGGCAATTTCATGCATTAAATCATCGACAACAATAGTTAATCTTTTGTCCGATCTTTCGATTTCTTCGTACAAGTTTTCAGGTAGCTCAGTAATAAATCTACAATTCCGTTAAAACTTTTTAACGCTCAAACAATTCCGGTTGATTTGTTCCCGAGATCCACATAAGATTGGGATATTGTCTGCCATTATCAATTATATTGTTATAATTTTTCAACAGATTTTCTACCCAAGTCGTTTTACCACTTCCGCTTACTCCAGATAAAATCAAAGAAAAAGGTGCTTTAAATCTCAAATCATAACTCATATTTATAACAAATTTTAAACATCTCATACAACAGGTAACATCTATTTATAACAAATTCTTTACATCTAGCTATAACATTGAACTAATATCTATAACATCAAACTAATACCCATAACATCAAACTAATGTTCACTAATTTTAAACATCTCATGAATAACAACTGTATAACAACGTTCAGTCTAGGCAAATGCCATGATTAAATTGTTTATTATTCTGCTCAATATTTGCAACAGATACATCGATGTGAAGAGACTTGGATGAGATAATTCATCATGCAGATTTTCAACTCTGAATTTGATTGTTTGATTCAGTCGACCATTCTTCTTCTTCAGCTCATCAAACATTGATTTCTTAAACGATTCTTTCCCTTCAGCCAGCATGTCGGAGTTGACATAACTAATGCGAAATGTTAGAAATCTAAAAGCATTATGTACCATACAATCTTGCTTGTGATCAGCAGCATCAATTTGTTTTGTCCACATCTCTGTAGTTGCACACTTTTCACAATACTCTTTTGCTTTGTTGAAAATATATTTCAGGAGAATTTCGGCATATACTTCTTGCACTTGAACATCAATCTTTGCCGGATCTTCTTCTTGTTTCTTTTTCTTCTTTTGAATCTGCTCATCATCATCACTCGCTGGTCTTTTCCGGGATGGTTGTGGAAGCATTTTCAGATCAGCAACCTTTCCATATATTGCTTTCAGCATTTCTTCTTTTAGATTTATTCCCGTCTTTGATGGCTTCTCATTCTTCCATCTTCGGATTCCAAGACAGAGTCGCAGAGAGAAATCACCATTTTTCTGCAAATAGATTTCAATCTTATCCTCATATGCTTCTTCTTTACTCAAAACTTCAGTGTATAGTGTTAGAAACTGTGTGATTCTACCAAAGTACTGCTTTGATTGAATGTGTGCTTTGTTCTTCTCAAACAGACTTTCAGCATCTTCTCCGCGGAACTGGAATTGATCGTTTATGTTTTCATCAACTATTTCCAAGAGACGAGACAGTGCTGCATGAGAAATACCCATTGATTTAACAGCTAATCCATGTTTAATTATATCTTTCACCACTAACAAACATTTGTTAGAACCGGGTTGAACAGCAAATGATGACTTGATTAGGCCCTCTTCATCTCTTACTTCGTAAATTGTAGCCATGACTCTTTAATGATTTATTTAAGCTCCGCACTCTACGACGACTTGTTACAACTGAACTGATTTGATTTTGCGCATCGATTTTATAGTTTGATCGAACGTGACGTTCGAATTATTAACCAATCAGATTGTAGGATTTCTCTTTTCTAGAATCTTGTGGAACTTTCTGGAAAGTTCTAGCCAATCAGATTGCAGGATTTCTCGCTTCTAGAATCTTGTGGAACATTCTGGAAAGTTCTAGCCAATAAGATTGCAGGATTTCTCGTTTCTAGAATCTTGTGGAACATTCTGGAAAGTTCTGGAATGGAACTTTCTGGAAAGTTCTAGTTACCCAGATTGTTGGATTATTACGTCATTTCTTGAAAATCAGATTAGCGAATTTTTCTCTTCTTTGGTCTATGTCTTCTGATTGTTTTCCTACCACCATTAAGTCGCTTTCTATGCTTTCTTCTCACACCGCCGCCAGCTAATTTTCTTAAACCAGTCTCAACACCTAAACCAGTTGCAGCTATGGCACCGCCTTTTGCAGCTGCTTTTGCTCCTTTTAATGCAAATTTCTTTACGGGTTGTTTGCTAATATTTCTAGTTACTGCTCTTCCTCCTTGCTTAATTGCTTGCCTAACTGCTGCTCGCGCTAATGCGGACCCCATCTTTCTAGAATTTTCTAATGTTGACTTCCTTTTATAACCACCTCTCATCAACTCGAATGCTTCCTGTCCGCCATAATTTTTTAACATATCATCAATAATCATTGAAGCAATAATAGTTCCTGCTAGTGATGCCATTATTTGAAATCGGATTTTTTAGCATATGCGAATTTATTCAGCGTTTTCTTTGGTACCCCAGCAGCTCTCCAGACTTCTCTAGGGATAAATTGTAAAGGTTTATCTTTTTTCCACCCCTTTTTCCTAATTCTCGGTTTCAATTCGCGCTGTAAGCCTGGTAATGGTGTAATGCCAATCGCTGTTTTGACGATCCAATTTTGAAGGTTTTTAAAAAGACCTTTACCCCTAATTGTCTTTATGGGTCGTCGCTTTGTACGCTGTTTCTTTCTACCCTGCCTCTTACGCTTACCCATCTTTAATTACTAGGTGCATGCATTGTATTGATAAGAGATTTGAGATGACTTAGATATTCATAACTGTTTTATTTCTCTAAGCGAGATGGTGGTAGTCTTTTACCAATACATCCAGTCCAACGCTTATGCTTACAGTATCCTCTGATAAATCCGTAAGATGTATTACTTAATACGGATAATATAAATGTCAGTAAGAGTAAAATAAGACGCATTTTTGCTATCACTAACTGAATCTTCTAGAAACTACATCTCTTTTATACTATTTTTAAGCTGGAAAAATTATAGATTACTAAGATATTCTTGTAAACTTTTATCAGATTTTCTTAAAGCCTTTATATACTTTTCTTCATCTTCCCATATTATGCATTTATTAGACAGGAAACAATACAAGAGTTTCGCCAGTCTACCATTACCATCCGGAAAAGGATGTATTTGTAAAAACTTTCGCAGAAATTCGTGAGGTTGAATATTTCTATCATCCAAGAGTTTAGTAAGTTCTTTCTCAATATCTTCAGGTTTACAATATTCAAAGTATTCTTCATTGAAACATGTTATTCGAGGGTTTTGCGCAAATTCGCCATAGTTTTCATATATGATAAAGGAATGCGCTTCTTTTATTATACTAATTGTTAATCGATTGGTATATTCTCTAATAGTTTTCAAATAGATAGAGGCATCATGTAAATCACCAACTTCATTTTCTGTCTCGTTAATTGAATTTAACATTTCAACATAATACGACGTAATAGAATAAATAGAGACAATCATTAAGCTTTTATAACTGATTTTTTAAATTAATCGTTTCTTGCATGTGTTCTCTTCTAGGTATTATGGTTGCTGATTTGTAGCAAAATTCTTTTCATTCATACGGACGAATTTTTAATTGACATTCACGAATTTGTCATAGTTTGCACAGGAAATTCAAATTCTTTTCATTCATATTGACGATTTTTTCATTTACAAGTTTTTCATTCACATTTACAAATATTTCATCCATGTGCAGATTTTATGTTCACGGACACTTATTTTTCAATCACATTCACCAAGTTTTTTATTCTCTTTTAAGAAATCTCGCTTTTGTTCATGACTAAAATTCACTTGCACGAATTTTCTATTCACATGCACAGTTTTTTTATTCATGCTCCTCTGTTTTTCACTTGCGTGCAACGAAAAGAATGCATGAAGTCCCGGATCTATCAAAAAAATACCTTCTGGGTTTTCCAAAAATCGTTCTAGCTTTTTGCTGAGTAAAGTTGGTGGCCTGGTCCTGGTCCGGTCTGTGTTTTATTATGCAATCCTTTCCGCAACAGCTTCCCGCCAAAAAGACCACTGAAAATGGCGGCTACTGATCAAAATGCATGGGTAGATTACTTTGCAGAGCTAATGGCATTGACTGTTGATGTGGAGAATCAGTCTTCCGACAGAGAGGAGCTTGACATGCTTCAAAGTCGTGTTAATTTGGCCTTGGAAAGTCTACATCACGTGCATGCTTGTGTAAATGAACGTAATAAGCAAGTGATTTTAGAGATCTTGCAAAATCTCGAAATTTTTCATCAAATGTTGCGCAGGGAAGTCCAAAGTCACACTGTAGACCCACGTCTCGCGATATTTCAGACAACAATAAAAAGGTTCAAGAAGGAGTCAGACGCCCCAAAATAGTCTTTGATCGACAGATACATGGGCAGACAATAACTTCTTTTCACGACATTGGTTTTAAGTGTAATATTGATGGACACCATAGCTTGATATCATGGGGCTTTGTTATTCATGGGGCAATTGATGGACATTCTAGATTAATCATTTACTTGAAATGGTCTACCAATAACAAGAAAGAAACTGTGCACAATTTATTTCAAGAGGCTGTTGCAACATACGGCATCCCTTCTCAAGTTAGGACTGACAAAGGTGGGGAGAATGATATGGTTTG
Source organism: Chrysaora quinquecirrha (assembly GCA_014526335.1). NCBI lineage: Eukaryota > Metazoa > Cnidaria > Scyphozoa > Semaeostomeae > Pelagiidae > Chrysaora > Chrysaora quinquecirrha. The sequence goes on along the minus strand of JACTAT010000365.1, from coordinate 266,023 downwards.
ACAAGAAATGGAAAACTTGAGGGGACCAGGTCGTGGGAGCTACATAGCAGGATCTTCCACACAAAATCAGCGCATTGAACGCCTATGGAGAGATGTGTGCATATGTGCATATGTGCATATGTCATGAGTTCTACTACTTATTCCAAGCAATGGAAGCAGAAGGTTGGTACAAACTAATTTTGCTGTCACATGTTCCATAATGAATTTTTAAGGAAGAGATGGGAGACGTTGATGGGCTGTATGTTATAACTTTCAAAGCTGAAAGTTTTCTTTCAAAACCTTCTTCTTTCCCTGTCCAAATGGAATACATTATTATCTGGGACTAAATAAATGCCATTTGTTCTTTGATATTAAAAATCTTCTCTATTTCTTTCATATCCAAGGCCTGCTAGACACGGAAAATTAGAAGCAGATGTTCCTTCTACACTATATATTTTTACCAAGGCTAAATCAAGTAATATCCAGCTTCATTGTCAGTTGGAACAAGCATCCATTGCCCACAGAGGGTAATTGGTCACCTGAGCGTATCTGGCTGAATGGAATGATCGATAAGAGAAATAGATATCTGTGTCAAATGGCAGGTCTTAATGAGCAACTGGGAGAAGATGATCTTGCATGGTATGGAGTTGACCCTCAAGGCCCCATTCCAGGTGACAATGACCCCCCACAAGTTAAATTGGATGACATTCAAAGTCCATTCACCCTCGAAGAGATGGCCCAGCTTGAACTGCTTCATGTATTAAGAGAATCACCTTGCTATGGACTTAATATCTTCATTGAAGCTGTCAATCTCTTCTGACAGGTAGAAAAACATTGTACATAATCATAAATCAACAAACTTTTTTCAACAACTTTGTATGAACAGGAACAAAACTATTAGCTTAACACAACAAAAAACTAAATAACAGAAGGGATATGTTTTTCTATGTCCAAATCATGTCTATGTCTATGGCTAAACACTTGTAAATGCTTTTCCAAAATTCTTAATCATAGCATCAAGGGCATTTTTGAAGTCAGGGAACTCTTTAAATCCAATAGGAATTTTCAATTGGAGCATGCAGGTTGATGCAAAAAAACCTGTCTCATAATGGGCCTTGACATACAGCCAGTAACAAAGATAAGAAACTTTTCTAGATCATCTTGACAAGCTTCTTGAATGTATCTTGTGAGGAAACACTGAACATTCCGAACTTCATCTAGTGATGCATCAAATCTGAGCTTCTCGATGAGCAGGCTAGCTGATAAATTCTCATCTTTGTGCACGAAGAATGATTCAAATAAAGATGGGTTCTTCTCCATTACATTAAGAAAGCCAAGCATCTGTAGCCCCTTGCGAATCTGTTCCAATGCTGCCACTCTTTTCCCTATCACATCATACAAAATGATGTATTGCATTACTTTGTTTCTGTTAGAAAGCTAGGACAAAGATAAAACAAACAATTTTCAATATGTACAACCAAAGATGAGTTACAAGAAGCCTCCTTTCTTTTGATGCAGTAGATGCAGAGATTTATCAAAACAATGTTTATCTGCCAGGAAAGGGAGAAGAATAGGAATAACTAAAACTTTATAACTGGCATATAAGTCTCTTGCAAAAACTTGCTTTATATAATACCGTCAAGTGAATTTGTTGTTTAAAATGATTATAACCCAGGTCAAACCAAGTCCCCAAGTATGACAAGAGGAAGCAGTGCAAATGTTGTGCACATAATTGCCATGATTTGTGCCATACTGTAAATATCTTTAATAGGACTCTTACCATCAAGCGCTGACTAACGCCACTATCTGACACCAGACCTTGAAATTCATCTTCATAATAAATACTGGCCAAGTCTGTTTCAGTTGCATTTGGATTAAAGACCTTAAAAATATAAAATTCATTTTATTATGCTGTCAAACACTATGAATGAAACAGAATGCTTTCATGTCTTGGATATTATATATTGTATTGTATATTGCAGCAAAAACATTACCTTCACTAAGTACTGTGTCACAACTGGATTTGCAACATCTTCAACTGTTACGAAATCTATTGTTGCTGCCAGGTCCCCAGTGATAAGGTATCTGTACGATGCAGGTGAGAAGCAACAAATACCAACGTTTGCTAAAACAATTCCATGCACAATCATTTTCCCTACTAGTTCAAAGACTCCAGACAAGACAGATGATGCATTGTGAATTGGCACTTTTTTATGATCTGGGCCTTCAAAAAGCGTAGGGGAACATCCTCACAACCAGCTACCATCTGTTCAAAAACATCAGTGTAGAATTGTCTGAGTACACCACCAGTATCTATGGCTGATTGTCCTCTGTACTGTATTACAAGCTTAACAGCAGGATCAAAATCTGGCGATTTATAATGTAACAGTGCCTCTTCCAGAGCATAACTTGGTTGAACTCTTAATCTGATCTTCTCTGTATTAAGCTTGCTTTGTAAGTATTCTATAGCTGATTTAATGGACTGGAAAATTAGATGATTGCCATCCTGTTTGTCAAGCAACTCATTAACTAAAGATAAAAGATCACTTTCTTGTTGTGGATGGGGTGTTCTTTCAGTTTCTGACTCTTGCATTGATGTTCCTGGCACTGACTCTGGGACTATTTCTGGCACTGGCAGTGTCTCAGCATCAAAATCTGCCGTTTCAAATGCTACATCTGTGTTACACTTATTACTGCTACCTTGCAAATCATTATCATTTACAGTTTCACTTTCATGTTCAAGCCCCAACACTTTGCGGGACGATTTCCTTATTCTGCAATACAGTTTCCCCTGCCCCCACAAACTTTTCAGACTTTGGAAATCCCATTCAAAACCCATCTGTGTTACTGGCAATGACACTGTTCCTCTCTCTCTCTTTACGTACTCGAAGTCATCCTCAGATATAATTTCAAATTTGGTCTGGAAGAGATCTGTTATTTTCGCCTTGATCTCATATGACGTCTCTTGTGGATTGAGGCTCACGTAGCCTTTTAGAACTACCATCGAATCAGAAAAGTAATATTCCCCCATACGAACCTCATCAGGGGAGTCAAGCAGCCACACATATACAGACTTTCCTGGTTTTTCTTTTTTGGCTTTTTTGTGGTTTTCAATCACCATGGATGTCCTGTTTGGGCCTTGTGTTTGCCTGAACCCCGGGCTCCTAGAGTTGGAGAATTAAAAGTTGGTCTGCTGGCAATGCTGACGGGCCTAATTCCGTTTTATGATGGTCCTGCAGCTGCTCCGGCACAGTGCTGGTCTTCTGTTCTTAATTGATTACAGCTACTAGCAGCGTTGCGTATGAGGTTTTGCGTTCTTGCAAAAAGACTTGGTTGACTCTCTTCCCTGTGTAGTCTAGAAATTTCCTCTCTAACAATATGACGAACATTTTCTCCATCAGATTGCTCTTGCTGCATGCCAGCCATTTTGCAGATTTGGGTGGGCAAACACGTGCTCTTGAATAATCAAAAACACGGACCGGACCAGGACCAGGCCAGGCATGAATGTTTTCAAGCTTTTAGACTGCTTAGTTCAATTTGGTTTAGCTTAGTCTCACTGACTGTTTGCATGAATGGCTAAGTCTTGAAATGCAAAAATCTTTAGTGTTTACAGTGCTTTAAATGGAGAACATTTGTGTCTGTGAAGTATGGAAGGGCGTAGTCTTTTAACGTTTTATACATGCCAGGTAAAAGACACTGTTAGTGACCATAAAGACACTACTTTTAACGTAGAGTGACCTTTGTATGGATGGGAGACAAGTGACAACGAGCTTAGTGTCAATGACAGTAAGGATGACTTAGTTTTTTGGATGGCTAGAGAAAGAAAAGAAATGCCTAGACCTTAATGAGCAGCTGGCTCTTACAGTAGGTCCCCATACTCAGTTGTTCTTCAGTACGGCTGCTGTACCTTGTGCCTTGGACCATTAATGCCAGTCTTGATGACAGTATCTTGACATTTGGTTGGTTGGTGTTTTGGGTATTTTGTTTGCAATAAAATCTTGGCCTAGCAGGCCCTGACTGCAAAATAATCGTTAGTGTCAATGACAGAAGGTACCAATCGCTTAGTCTTTTTGATGCTATGTATGCAAGGGAAACCAAACTTTAGTCCTTCAGGTTCTAAGACCCTCCTCCTCGGTTGTACTTCAGTTCAGTAGCTCTCCTGGGGGATAGATGACATATAGATGACAGGGAATATACATGTCCAGATTTTCAGAAGCCACCCACCTATAATGTAGACATATGCAGAAACAGACCCTCAGTCACAGGAAAAAAGTGGGGGGATGAGAGTAATAAGACTCATTTGATTATTGCTTGAAACTGTGCTCAACAATCTTTGACGCCCTTTTAACACTTATCTGACCAAAATGGAGTTAAATTTTCGAGTTTTCTTTGATTTACTACCAACTTTTTGTTGAACCATAGTTTTGGTTAGAGAACTTTGGGGCCAAAGAGCCACCCATATGGGTGGTACATACCGGTAACAGATTACATTAATTAAGTGCCCCACAGGGTAGCTCAGCCCTTTTGTCTCAATGGCAGTAGTACGGATCGCTTAGTGTTTTGGGTGCAGAATGCGAGAAATCTAAGTTGTCATTGTGCAGCTTGTTTTTGGTCTTTGTCCTCAGTTGTTATAAAATCCAGTTGCTCTGACCTACTCCTTAGTCCAGTAATTGTTCCTGCTAATATTTTTGAGTGTGATCTTCGTCATGGGATCAAATGAAATGAAAATGATTTTGATAAGTTACAGATACAAAATATTTTGAATAACTAAGAAGTAATTTGTAAAGTTAAGTTTAGGATTTAATCTTCAAGACATCCAAGACGTTCTGCTGACCTTAATAATACTGTACAAATCTTTCTCCCATTACGTCTCCCATCTCCAATTAATGTTGAAGGTTTTATTTTGTAAGTTTGATTTAACTTGAAAATGAACTAGGTCAAAGATCTATAGAAAATAGGATGAGTTTAGTGTCCTGAATGCAAAATTTATAAGAAATAAATAAGAACTGATTGAAATAAAAATTTAGTCTTGTAGACTTGCCTTTCCTTCGCATTTATTTTTGTCAATATTATTGAACAAATATTGGTTTTGGTTTACAATTGTTCATTTCCTCTTGTGACTATCATTGGCATTATTATTACAGGTTGTACTTTTAATGGCTCAGTTGCCGGTAGGTTAAGAGAGTCAGTTATATTAGTGAAATGTTTATTCATTATCTCAGCAATGACCCTGCAATTTGAGATGACCTTATCATCTTCTACCAGAATAATTTTATTCCGTTTCAGAGTATTATTAAAATTTGGTTTTATAGTATTCCAGAATTTTCTATTATCGGATACAAATTTTATGTCTAAGTTCCTAAAATATTCTTTTACTTCGTTTGGCGAGTAAGTCTGACGTCTTTATTTCTCAGTTTTTCAAATTTTCCCAGTTAATATTACTCTTTTCTTAAGATATTCAGTTTATGCTTTTGATGCTGCCATTATAAGTCTCTTTAGAGACTTATTCACAAAGGTGCATCGTTTGTATAACCATCTTAAGTTTGAAGGAGCATGTGCTTGTAGAGTAGATGTGATGATTTCTGAAAATTGATAGTAGTCCTCTACATTGGCATAGTAGAGTTTGCTGTTTAAATCCGATTGAATAAATCTAAATCAAAATTCTTAAAGTCTTGATACTTAATTCTACTTGGTTCTGCTTTAACGTATTCGATTTTCAGATTTGAAGCTATCAATTTGTGACAATCTGATAGACCTGTTTATACAGTTATTGTAGTTTGAAAGGAATGTTTTTTAGTTGTTAATATTAAGTCAATTCATGTTCGCGTTTCACTTCTGAAGCAAGTAGGTTCCTTGACTAAGTTATAAAGAGCATTGGTTTTTATAAAATTTCATCCAGGAAGTATTTATTGTCTTGATTACGGGGATGATAGATGCCAATGCAAAGCCACTTCTGTATTCTTAGATTCATTTCAACACAGATTATTTCGATATCAATAGGGAGAGAGCTAGTGGCAAGTTGATGGGATGGAATGTCATCAGTGATATACAGAATTTAGACACCTCCACCTAATTTCTCATCTATACTGTATGATTTTGAGTATTCTTTAAAGAGAAATTAAGCATCTGGAAAGAAATCAACAATTTTAGTCTCAGATATGAGCTAGGTATGTAAACTGGAATCCATAATACTTGAAAGAGCATTGAATTTGTTTGGGACTGAGTTAATGTTGATATGACCTAGTGATACGCTTCTTGGGCACCTTTTTAGGTTTTTTTAGCTGAATGGTTGGGGATTCATCATCACTAGTTGTATCTGATATATTTATTATATCTGAATTACAACTTCAATTACAAGCCAGTGATTGCTCACAAAGGCATTGGATGAGATTTTTAGCAAGTGTTGAAGTGCCTTGCTTATCCAGGTGCAGCATTCTTCTGTTAAGCTCAGACGTGGCAATATTGCTGTTTTTTATAACTTAAAGGTTGTTTGTTTTAAAAAGGTTTAACATAGCTAAATTTATATCATTGATTTTATCATTTAGTGATTCATTATCAGATCTGAAAATCATGGAACTCAAACTTATTTTAGTTTTTGGGCTCGTATTTTGTATAAATTTTGAGAATTTCTTTAATATTTGCCCATGTGTCCAAGTATACTCTCAGGCCATATGTCCCACAATGGATTATGATTTCGTTTCAATGGATCCTGGTCTTTGACAGTCTGTAGCCTTTAATGTCTTTGATCATATAGTCTCCAAGCAAGACGAGACGGTTTGCTGACTTTTGAGTTGTGCTTGGACCTGGGTTTTGTTGGACTGATGTTATGTTATTTATGTTTGTTTATTTATGTTTGTTGTTTACTGGTGTTATTCTCTAGTTTTTTTATGATTGTGTGGTCATATGATGTTGAGTTAGTTTACTGGCTGCTGGTGGTATTCTTGGATTTTCTTTGTCGGATTTATAGATGTTGTTGTTGGTAAGCGTAGATATATGGAGCTTGGTTAGCTATTACTGCATAATAATTAGGATGTTCAAAGTTTGGATTTTGTAATTGAACTTGAGCTTGTGGTCTTCCCCTTTTATCAGCTGTCCATTGTGACCCAATATTTTTACTTTGTTCATTTCATTGTTTAGTGCTTCTTATTTCATTTTTCAGTGATTAGTTTTCTTTTTACAATTGTTCATTTCTTTTGTATTGGATAGTGAGTTCTTTGTGGATGTGGTCAATTGGTGTTGGATTTGGTGATGCTGTATCAGTGATAACATATGCTTTATCACAGTTTTGTTCATCTTATTCATTTCTTTTTGTATATTTTCCATTTCTTTCAAGATAAGGAACATTTCATTTGAGGTTGTTGTGGTTGGTTGTTTGATGTTTTTTCAAGTAGGGAAAAAGATGGTATGTTACGAAAGAGGTCCGAAATGTCATGGTTTGGTGTATCACTGATGCAAGGTTGATTTGTGTGCTGCATACAGTATGTATTATTGGAGAATAAGTGTCAATGAATGTGTTAACTTCTTCAGATAGCAGATAGTAGCACAAGGGATATCAATATGTATTTGTCGCCAAGGTTAAGATTTAGAAGTCTTTTTTCCCTTATCATAATAAAGATTTTATAAAAAGATTTTTTCCTCTTTCTTAGGGTAGTTATCTGTCCATGAGGCATGCTAGTTATCAAGGTTGCCAAATGGTACATAAAGCTCATCTTGAATTATGAGAATATAACCAGCTAGGTTAACATAAGTTGTTTTAATTTAGTGGTGCTTTTTATTGGGGAAGTTTTAATGAAAAGCTGAGTGATTTACTGGATGAATTGGTGATTTCTAGGATGAATTTATAGCATTTTATGATAGACTGAGCGTCTGTGAAGACTTGGGGTGGTTCTTCTTCTGTTGATGGTGTTGCAGTTCAACCTTCTCGGTTTGTTATGCTTTCTGTTGATTCCTTGGTTGATATTTCTTCATCTTCAACCAGGGAGAAAACTTGATTTCAACCTGCACAGGATTGCTTTCATGTCCCCTCCAGTTAAAAGCAGAATCAGAGAAAAACTTTTTGTTTTTTGCCTCTTTCTGAAAACCTAGCCCTCCTTACCAGCATTTTCCTGTTGGCGATAGAAATTCAGTTACCAAGACTGTGACTTTAAAAATTTCCTTATTCTATTTAATCATTATTTCCAAAAATCCTGTGATATAAATTATATACCTTAGTAAATTACAAAAAAACTTAGCAACGCACCTCACCACACCATGTTGAGCAATCAAGTTCAATAAATAATTGATACATCATTTTCAAACAACTGAAAATTTGCCGTATTAGAATGGCACTCCCTTGTAGATCATGTGATTAGTCACATGGTATCAAATTTTTTGTCATTTTCGAGTTCGCATCATAGGCACGTGATAGAAAATAGGTAGAATGTGGATAGATTTGCCAAAAAGTAGGAATTTGCAGGTAAAATTTTGAGGCAAATGTGTAGGTGTACCAAAGATTGAAAAGGCATACATGGTAGGGGAAAACCAAGTGTCAAGAGTGGCAACCCTTGTCAGTATGACCTCTTGATTGTATACAATTGTAAATTGTAAAATTTTAAAACGAAAGCTGCCTTTGGAAGAAGTAGGCCCACTTCTAAAATCACGATTTGCTCGTTATTTCAAAGTTAACTGGACTAGGATACCTCAAAAACCGCAAAAACATCTATCAAAGCCTAGACCAACCCGAGAAAACAAAAAAACCTACTTACATTTGCTTTTCTTGATGTTTGAGCCTTGTTTCTCACCCCAACTTTGACCCAACGACTTCTCCAGAAATTTGCAAATTTCTGCCAGCCAAGAGCGCAGTCTCATTTGCATGTGCATCACACATCAGGATACAGTGGCCAATGGGCGGTTCACCTCCCGCGCCTACGACGCTCCCTGGTCAAATCTTGTAATGAGCATTCTTATGATAATAAATATTTTTTACAGTCGACTATTGTTAAAGGGGCCCTTCAACACGAGAAAGAAAATGATGGCAACATTGATAATGAAATGGATTTTCCTGAATATCAGCAAGGGCAAAATGTAGAACTAGAGCAGTCTGAGATAACAGCTTAATCTTTGACCAATGAATAAATTATTACACTAATCTCAAATTTATCACAGATATTACAAGAACAGAGATAAGTTGGAATGGCCTCTTAATATAAGAACGTTTAAATAGTTCTAAGGTTGTCAATAGGAAAGGTTATGGAACGTCAAGTTCCAGTGCAAAAATCAAATTTGTGTTATATGATGGCGATAATGTGGGCAATACTACAGCATTGTATTGAATGCCAGAAAGCGCACAATTGTCAGCTGATCATTTACTGAGGGTTAGAGCTACACAGATAGACCATGTTTGGCTGGCAGAAAGTCTGTATTTTTAATTTCATTCGGTGATCTCTGCCTCTTTGAGAAAGTGGCTTGCAACAAATGCTGAATCAGTCAAATGATCTAATTTTCGTATTTGACTGGAGACAAAACAAAGACAATTTTCGAGCGACTTTCTTGAACGTAACTAAACTTTCTGCAAAGAATATTTGGGAGAAAGAAGGATTTCCGCTTGATCATTCTGTGATGCCCTTTTGCTCTGGTACAATTTACTTTTGCCAAGACTATGATCAAAATGTGTCTGTGGTTCAAATTTCAATGTCCAACATGCTCGTTCTTGCAAGAAAGGGGGATTTATAACACTAAGGCACATCAAGGTTAGACACTTGACTGCCAGGACATTGAAAGAAATTTGTCATGATAGTGAGTTGGAGCCCACTCTAACACCTTTAAGTCTAGAAATGCTACCATATAAATACAATTTAACTGATAATAAAAAAACAAAATTGCTGCTATGGGGTTGTGGATTATGGGTCAAAGAGCCTATTTCAACTTGAGGGTTTTCAAATTATTTGCTCTGAGATACTGAAACACATCCATTAAGGTTTCCCATGAGCGAAATGAACATGAAAAGAAAACAAAGTGCAATGAGCGAATTCTGCAGATAGAGCACGGATCTTTTAGGCTGGTGCTTACAATGTTAAATGCAATTAAATGCAACAACAGGAGGAATGAGTAAGGAATGTGGAAAATCTTATAGCAGAGTTGCTGAACTGCTGGTGGAGAAGAGGTGTTTTTCAAAAAGCATAGTATCCAATTGGTTACAAAAAAGGATCTGTTCTAGCTTGTTGGTCGATGGATTTATGCTCAAGAGAAAGGCTGACGTCAGGGTTGCCATTTGGGATTTTTCAATCCCAATTTCAGAAAATTGGGATTATTTCATGGCCTTTGGGATTGAAAACTTTGTTTGGGATTAGAGGCAGATTCTGGGATTATTTTGGGATTATTTTCAAAATTGCTAAAAAAATTACGAAAACGATTTTCAAGGAGAATGTCAGTCGAATTGCAATTGCCTGTGGATGTGAAACCGTCGTCACAGGAAATTTCCATTGCGCCGAGACCTCCTGATTTGTAAATATTGGTCAGTTGCTGACATGTCTTTGATTTAAAGATGTTTCCCTGCGGAAAAACATCTCTAATTCATTTAGAAAACATAACTTGTAACAACTGTGGATATGTGCATGTGATTGCCTATGTTTGCTAAGTGCGATAATGTGAAGTCTTTATGTGCGGAAAAAACACCCTTCCTCTTTCTGTCAAAGTTTGATTTGGCAGTCTGGCTACAAAGCTCTTAAATCCTTATATATGAGCTGCTCCTCTCAGTCATTTAATCATTCTTTATAAATCTCGGAATAGCATAGAGTCCTTTTCAACTTTTAAGATCACAATAGAGTAGATGCCGAAATTCAAACAATCATACGAATCAGGTCGCAAGTACCATACGGAATGGGAGAAAGAAATTCCATGGTTAACGAAAGCAACTGATGGAACCGAAAATCGGTTCTGCAAACTCTGTAGAAAGTCTCTCCAGCCAAGGAAAAAGACCTTTCAGAACCACGCAGGGTCAGCTGACCATAAAAACAGAGTTGGTGATGCAAGCACATCAAAAAAAATTACCTTTCGTGCTGCAGCTACTACGAAGGAGAGTGAGGCTACAAAGAAGGCAGAGATAGAGTTAGCTGTTGCTGTATGTTGTCATTGTTCCGTCCTGACAATTGATCACTTTGGTGAAATCATTTCACGAAATGCAATTGGGAGCCCTCTGGAGAGTTAAAAGCTTCACCGTACGAAATGCTCGAAGATAATTTCAAATATCGTTGGTCCTGTGTTGAAGGTGAATCTTCAGGATGATATTCGGGATAAGAAGTTTTCGCTTTTAGTTGACGAAACAACAGATGTTTCATCAGACAAAACTATGTGCCTGTGTGTTCGTTACTTTAGTGAAAAAGAAGAGAAAATTGTGACCAGCTTTTTGGAGATTGTACTTGTAACGGAAACAACAGGAGAAGCCCTTTTCGAAGCTGTGAAGCTGGTTTTAGATAGAAATGGTCTCTGTCTTTCAAATTGCATTGGATTTGGAACTGATGGGGCAAGCAATATGGTTGGTGAAAACAACTCCTTGTGGTCCAGAATACGCAAAGAGTCGCCAAATTGTGTACAGATGCGTTGTATTTGTCACAGTCTCGCACTTTGTATTCAGAAAGGCTTTGACAAGTTACCATCTCACCTTGGCTATATTCTCTCAGAAATACCAAAATGGTTTTCGAAAAGTGCTTAAAGGCGAGATGCTTACAAGGAACTTTTTCGAGTGATGGATCCAAATTGTGAAAGAACAGGAATACCAAATCCTTTTCAGAAGATGTCGGCGACAAGATGGCTTGTAAGGGGCAAAGTGCTCTATAATATTCTTGTTAACTGGGAGGAGCTGAAGGCATACTTCTCTTGTGCAGACCCAACTGGGAAACCAGATGCCCGATATAAAGCAAGAATGATTGCTGATATGCTGAAAGATGATATTAACATACTCTATTTTCATTTTGCCACTCCTATTGTTAAGGAGTTTGAAGAAGTTAATGCCATGTTCCAAGCCACTAATGCGGACCCAGAGAAAGAGCTTAACATCCACTACCAGTCTCTTAAGCAAAGAGTTTACGACAGACATGGCAATCACTTACCTCTGTCAAGTGTAAAGCTGACCAATTGTTAAGAAGGTATCCAGGGAACCGAGATAAGCAGGAAAGTGTCTTGTCAATGAAGAAAAGATGCCAAGAGATGCTGCTTCAGCTTGTGGCGCAAGTCGAGGACAGACTTCCGAAGAATAAAGAAATATTTTTGGAATAAGTGGCTTGTCACCCAACACTGTACTATCACAGACCAACCGTATTCCATTCTCAAGGCTGCCATTTCTGCATTTGCTGCATGCCGATTTTGACAGCATTGAAAGTCAGTACAGAAAGATAGCATGCCATATGTGGGCTGAAGAAAGCATTTTCCAAGAAGGAAAGATTCCAACAGATGCTGTTCAGTTTTGGAACGGGATTTCAAAATATAAAGATTCTGCGGGGAGGAAATCTTACATAGAGCTGGCCACCTATGCTCTATCTTGTTTGACAACCCCTGTAAGCAATGCAGTGGTAGAGAGAATATTTTCTCATGTTGCATGCATCAAAACCAAGCTTGCATTACCACAAGAGCAATAACAAATTGCGGCATATAATTAAAATCTTGGATTGACAGGTTTTGATTACTGCTGTTGATGCTTGCTGTTGCTGGCCAGTCGGAGCTGCCTCTTGCTACCCAAAAAAACATATTTATTTATTCTCTAAACAGTGAATGGATCATTCTCTGAACAGTAAACATTGAATTTCTTCCTCTGTCTTAGTCTAGTCTAACATTGGCACATGATGCTTTGAAAGAGATGTAGAGGCAGTCTCTTTACTTTGGCCTATGAGGGAGTCTACAATGGTTGGTGCCAAAGGTTGTATGGAGTAAAGTTGACCAACCTGTAATAATATAACATGAACAATTATCATTTCCAATATGCGCAAAAGAACAAGTTTTTTTTGAATATTTGTCTTCCAATAAAATCCGACAGAGACATTTTGCAGATTACATGGAATTTTTGATCTGGAGCAAACTATTGCCCTTATCTGTGGCCAGTAAATTTTCAGGAAATTCACTGTAACAAACAGCAGTCAGGTTTGCAAGGGTGCTTGTAACATTTGCCACATATGTTCTGGCTGCTTAACCTAAGTTGCTATTTGGTAGCAGCTGGTAAAACGTTCTGTAGTCTAAACTTTCAGTTTTCTTCTTCATGTCCTTTTGCTGCAGGTGACAGTGCGCTTGTGGAAGGAATTGTTTGATGTTGTGTCAATTGTTGATTTATACTATTCATTTTGTTCGCATTGGAAACCAATTCCTCCATCTGAGGCTTCCAGATATCCATCATCTTTTTCATTTTTCCATTGTTCAGCCAATTCAGAACACTGAGAACTGTGACCTTGTATCAGACTGACAAGGATATTTTTATGGCAATGCTGTCAATCGGAATTGACACTTTCTCAGCACTGATTTGTATATGTGTCATGGATAAATTACTGTGCATTGACCAAATATGATAGTACCAGGACAATACTTTCTTTTATATGCTCAATTGTATGGCCACTTGAAGACAATACAATTTTGCTAAAAGACATTGTTTACCCCCCCCCCCCCCATTTGAATCTATAACATACTCAAATGCCTTTCAATGAGATTCTGATGTAAATAGACCCCTTTCACAATTCAATATGAGGGCGAGGCGCCTTTTCAGAAACGAGGCTAACGTTGTTTCGCGATCGCTACAGTCGAAGAAACCTTGGCTTGAGTTGGTGGTGGAAAGAGTTCAACATATATTGCAAGCTTTTCATCGAAAAAATGGATCAGTTCCACTCGTTTCTTCCTGAAGGTAAGTCTATTAACTGTCTTGAAGACTTAGGAGCGTTAAATGTAAAGCAATTAAAGAGAATTCTATCGGGTTATAAGGAGAAGGTTTCTGGTGTCAAGGCCGATCTGGTCTTACGTGTTTACGCAGTATTTTGTCTGATAAAACACCAAGCAGAAGATTTCAAAGATTCATCTCAACAGCTCCCTTCATTGGAAAACCAGCAACACTGTAAATACGATGATATTTTCCAGTCTAAGTGCATCCATTTGCCATGGACATCTGATCTCTGAAGAACCCCAGAGTTTACTTTCATTCAGTTGTTAGATTGCCTTGTTGCAAGAAAATCAAAATTCAAGCATATAAAGTCGAAGAGCACATCTTATAAGAAGCTGAAAGTGTTCCAGTTCTTTTTTGAAGGTTACATGAAGAAATTTTCAGTGGCAAAAGATGATAATTTTACTTTTCTTGATGTACGTATGAAGGCATCAATGAAGAACATCTTGTACAAAGTTTTGATTATTCTTACAAATTCTACTGGTGATGTCTGTTGTGCAGCCTGTACATGTCCTGCTGGTGCTGGGTTGGGTGGCTTTGGCAACTGTAACCATGTTGGTGGAGTTTTATTTGCCTTAGAAGATTTCAACCGGAAGGGGTACCAAAAATGCCCTGAAGCCGTCTCATGCACATCAAAGTTATCAGCCTGGAATGTCCCTTCTTCATCTGCGTCAATCTCTCCTGCTGCGATTGATGAAATAGTAATTCAGAAAATTAAATTTGGGAAAGATAATCAAAAGTTTACAAAACAAAAAAATATCTGTGTTGATCCTCGTCCACCTAAAGATCAAAAATTAAATCAATCAAGTCTTGAAAAATTGAAATCAACCCTTGCTTCGTGCCAACCCAACAGCTGTTTTTTTTTTCATTTCATGCCATCAACAAAGTACCATCAGCAAGCTCAACATCCCTCACAACAGAAACGGTTCCTTCTTTAGATTCTCCATTCGGAAATTCATTTGTTCAGTTGTCTCTCAGTGAAGAGTCATTAGATTCCTTGCCATTTAGTGATGATTATGACATCTCTTGTAATCACTTCAAAGAAATGATGGATTTTCATGCTAAAGAAAACATGGTATTAAGCAAAGCTAAAATGTTTGAAATTGAAAAAGCAACTCGTGGTCAGTCAACAAATGAAAACTGGAAGAGATACAGAATTTATCGAATCACAGCATCAAATTTTTATTCTGCAGTTGTAAATAGAGTCGAACCGTCATCAAAGTTAAAGTCTATGTTCTATTCATCATTCTCCTCAGCAAGTACCAAACACGGGCAGGTTTATGAGCCACATGTCCGTTCCTTGTATGCAGATCATATGGTTAGAAATGGTTTTGAAGATATATCTGTTGAAGTACCAGGCCTTATCATGTCAAAAATCCATTCATATCTTGGTGCATCTTTGGATGGTATTGTCAAGCATAATGGGAACACTTGGGGATTGGAGATCAAGTGCCCTTTTTCCAAGTACACCTCTTCTCTTTCTGAGGCTTTGGCTGATAAAAAGTTTTTTCTGACGAAAGAAGATAAAGTTGAGCTGAAAAGAAGACACAGCTATTTCTATCAGATTCAAGGCCAGATGTTTTGCTCAGGTTTAAGGAGGGTCGATCTTGTTGTTTGGTTTGGAGACAATGAGCCATTGTTTATTGAGTCAATCAATTACGATGAAACTTTTTACAAAATTCTATGCTACCACAGCTGCATTATTTTTATTGTAGGGCTGTTTTGCCTGAATATTTTACTAAGAGAGTAAAACGAGGTCTTAAGTTGTATTTACACAGTTGTTGGAAAAATTTTCTCCTTGTAAATAGAAATATTGATATGTGATAGTTTATGTTGTTTGTTTTTATATTAGAATATGTATGATAACGATTTTTTGAATAAGAATTGATTAATAAGTATTATGATTAATGAAAATAAGTAGTTTTTCTACTATGTAATAATTAGTATACAATTGTTAATTCTATAAAGCTAACTGACAATTTACATTGAATATGATTAGATGAGAAATATAAATGCTTTCTACAAATAAAATATAAAACAATAATCTGGTTAAAACCTACTTATTATCTTCTGCAGGCATTACAAGAAAAGGCAAAAATTGGTTAATAAGCAGCAAACGGTGAAGATTTGGTCAGCAACTGGACATAAGCTCAAGGGCAAAACACCATCCAGAATGTGGTAATTTTTCACCCTTCCAATGGCTCTCTCTACATGAATCCTTACTGCTGCAATGCATGCAGTTTCTTCAGTTTCATGTGGTGTCAGCTGAGCACGTGATCCTTTAAAGGGTGGAATGTTGAGTGTAACACCAGTAGGAAATATCTCAGCAATATCAAAGCCTCGATCTGCCATGACATTATCACCAGCTTCAAGGAGAGGAAGAAGGCCTGATTTTGATGTTATCTCCTTATCAGATACACGACCAGACCAAAGCTTTGACACAAATGTGATTACACCAGTGGGAGAAATACCAACAAGCGCTTTCCACGTAATATGATGTTTATATTCAGACCAGGTCTGTGACTGGGCCCTCATAGATGAGGGAACTTCTGTGAATACTTCAGTGCAGTCAATAATCACTCTTGTTGATGGATACCTTTCGAATTCTTTTGGCATCATACTTTTGACAAGCTCTTTGGATGGAAAGGGGAAAAGAAGGGGTAATTCATGATACAAAAAATTAATCCATGTGGTGAAAATCTTGGAGGCATGGCTAATAGATATACCAAACCTATCAGCCAGGTCATTGAGAAACAAGCCAACTTTTAGTCGCATTAAAACAAAAATCAATTCTTCGAATTGTCATAATTTTCTTCTTTTTCAGCCACGCTTCAATGATGAAACCTGTGTTTCTTCTTTTTCCTTTTTAGAGTCCTGAGACTTAGATCCACGCCAGTAAGAGAGATTATCTAACTTTGGTTTCAGATATTCGAGTACAGCAGCAAGAGAAGAATAACTTGGAAAACCAGTGTAGAACTTGACAGCTGAGTCATCATCCTGCAATTTTTCCACTCAGAAGAGAGCTTTCTTTGCTATCACCAATTCTTCGTTTAACTGCAAAATTTCTTTATTAAGATCATCAATTTTGTGTTGAAGCTTTACGAATACCAACAGTCTCATCTCTTCTGGAATAGGTTGTGAATAATCATGGTCAACTACTTTGATATTATCAGAAACACTGTCTAAAAACAATGGGCTTTTCACAAATGAGAAATCAGTTTGTGTACTAACTGAACAACTGGAACTACTATTTACACTATTTACATCTGCTATATTGTCTACGCTGTTTGATTCAAATGATTCAGAAAACGATGAAGACGAAGATTTTGATACTAACGGGTTTCGATTCTTTGGTGCTTTACGAGTAGATTTAGTAGCTGAACTGGCAGTGGTGCCTGAATATAACTTCAATGACGAAACTACACCAGTGTGTAACTTCCAACGCTGTGGATTTCTTTTAATATCTGAGTCTTTAAAATGTTCTTGACATAAAACGGTACTTTTTGTTACATTAAAACCATCCAAGCCATCAACTCTCTTTATTTCTCAGGATTTTTTTGTGGGAACTTGAAAAAGTGTAGGCTGGTCGGCATGCCATCAGATTTATACGAGAAGTTATAGCAACCAAACCCAGCGCATTGTTTTCCCAAAGATGTCTTCTTCTTAACTTGTACCCTAGGCACTTGTTCCTCAATATTTTTGGCCATATTGAACACAGATAATCTCAAGAAAACAACAAACACCGGTTAGAACAACCTGCGTTTAGTGATATCTCTAAGGATACGCGTTGCAGCAAATCTGCCAAACAACGTTAGCCTCGTTTCTGATTTGGCGCCTCACTCAGCTAATGAATTGTGAAAGGGGTCTATTGATATTACTAAATTCTAATACATAACATTTTAATTAATTAGTAACAAATGTATATTGGAAGGTATTACAATATATGAGTACTCATAATTATCAAAACTAATTTACATAAAAAAGAATACTTTATACTAAGTCTATTATGATCAAAATCTACGAACTCATAAATGAGTTTTTAATTTCAAATTTTTTTTTTTTATAATATATATATTATCTTTATTCCCTTACTGCATCATTTATATCTAAAAAAGTCTCAGGTCTCTGCATAAATTTGTTTCTTTTAACAAATGAGTTATAGCAGAAATTTCCTAGTTTTGTTGTTACATCATTTTCCTCTTGGGACATTAGCCATGTAAACATATTTTCATCATTAAGGGAAACAGTGTTTGGAAATTTTTGAAATATATGATCTAGCATTTGTTTTCTTTCGTTTTCATAAAAAGAACAAGAAGATATAAAATGAATTTCATCTTCAATTATGTTTAGGCCTTTTGTTTTACAGTAGGGACAAAATCTCTCTTCCCTTTGGTGTTTTGTTCTTTCCAAATCTTCCTGTTTCTATATGAAGATTATGGGAACTAAGTCGTATTTTCGCAACAGTGGATCTAATCTTGTAATCTACTAGACAATCGAGATAAGGTTCAAATTTGAACGAAGACTTATAGGATGCGTACAGTTTCAGTTTCTTATCTTCAGTAATCTGAGTCCTTAGGTTGTTTAAAACTTCAGATTCAAACATTTTCCTAACCTTTGTTTTAATGATAGTCGAATTATCAGAGTCTTGGATGCCATACAATGTTTGGAGATTACGAGCTTTTAAAACCCAATTCGAGATAATAATTCAATCACAATTGCTATATGTATTTCATCTCTATCAAGCTGCAAGGAAATGTTATCCAGAAAGTTGCTGGTATCTTCGCTTTCTAAAGCAATAGCTAAATTTTCTAGTAACATATTATCCTTTATATAAAATTGTTTATTATACTTTTCTTTTAGTTTATCGTTTTTAGAAATAGCAGCTTCATTAGAGTTCAGTGTTATTTGTTCATTAGTTTCACTATTGTTCTTATTGCATTTTAGAGATATTTCAACAGGACTATGATCTGTTAGTTCGCATATTTCACCTACACGTAATGATTCAACAATTTTAAAATTATCTTCTTTTAAAAGGGCATAATCTACAACACTATTGCCATTAGTTGTGAAACAAGTAAAATTACTAGAAGTTTCTTTATGGATAAGCCCATTAAGAATGCGATATCCAGACGTTTTACAAAAATCGATGAAAGCGGTGCCGTTTGTGTTAACAGGACTGACGTCTTTGTTAATCCTTTTTTCCATCTGATGATCTGGTTCATAACTGACGTCAAGAGGCAAAAATTCATCAACCTCGTCATTCTCGATAAAGTCATTAACAGTATTTGTTCTGGCATTAAAATCTCCACATAAAAGAACCCACCCATCTCTTTGATAAAAGGCACATTCCGACTGTAGTTTTTCAATGGTAAGAGATTGCCCAGACCTTAATAAAGTTGAGGTATTAGGCGGAATGTAAAGAAAGCAAACAAATAAATCTGATTCCCAGCCATAATCATTTTTCTTCACCCTGCACCAAAAGTGATAACTATCAGAGAAAGAACAGAGACATTTTTACTAATTGATTTCCTCACAAGGAGAGACAACCCCCCGGATGACCTTCCTGCTAAATGATTTCTGTATCCCAATTCGTGGAATTCCGAGAAGTCATCATCAAAATTAAAAAACGAGATATCATTTTTATCCCTCCATGTTTCCAAAAAACAAACCAGATCATTGCGTGCTAAAATTTGTGCAAAGAAATCACAGCCAGTTTGTTTGATACGTTGAGCTTTTGAACTCCTAAAACCGTTAAAATTCCAGCTGCAGACCCTTAAAGGTTTATAATTTTCTTTCAAAGTTTTTTCTTGGGCTTTTCTTGCCTTAAACATCTTATCATTTTTGGACGGAATAGTGTTCAATTTGCCATCTCGGCCAATTACCTAATATCGAGTATTATCATAATTAAAACCATTAAATAAATTGTCATAATCGGAATAAGATCTAATTTCGAATACCTTTGGGTTGCCATTGATTTTGTATTTGATTTTCCCATCAATAGTCCAAACCTTTTCAACATTCATTTGTGCCTTGTTCTTGAAGATATGATTTATCAATCGTTTAATTCCAGGGGCAAGATCTTCTTTTATCCCGATATTCTTTGCTTCCTTCTTTTTCCTCATGATCTTTTCCTTCGTCTTGTGAGAGAGGAATTTAATTAAAATACCTCTATTCTCCCCATCTTTGCGTTGACCAACCCTGTGAACGATATCTATCTCCTCTGGCTTTACCTCGATGTTGATTTCACGTTTTAAAGTTTCAATGCACAGAGTCTGACAGTTTTCGTTCTCCTCTTCTTTTATGTCATATAGACGAACAGAGCTCTTACGCGAGTATTGTTCTTGTCTATCCATCAAGAAATTTAGGTCAGTCATCTTACTCAAAAGCTCACCTTTAAATAGATTCATCTCGGCTTCAACATTCTCCTGCCTTTGATATAGTTCACTTATATCCTTTTGGACTTTTTCGAAATCTGACTCTATTTTCTCAAGACGATCAAGCATTCGACCTTGCTTTTCACCCATCTCCCCTTTCTTCGCCTCGATTCTTTCCAATGATTCCAAAACTTTAACTAAGCTTTCATCTCTATCTTTCTCGTTCTTGGATTTCGAACCAGAAGCAGGGCCAGGATTCAATTCAACATCACCCGATAATATCAAGAGAAAATCAAGGCATGGATCTCCATAAGCAAAATATGAAAGACTTACATTCGAGCAACTCGATTTCCGCATCAGCTTTCTTCTACGTTTATTAAAGATTCCTTTTAAAAAACGCTTCTTTGACAAGGATTTCAACATAAAACGAGATCGACAAAACAAAGATTTGATTCCATTATCTTTATCATTCTTTTCTGGTGAAAAAACACCAGTAAAAGAACAAATAAAGAGCACAAGACAGAGCGACACAAAAACACGTCCTAATCCTTCCATGACTCAAGCTATCCTATAACAGAACATTGTGGTATAACAGTATTAATACAATCTATCGCAGGTTTATAATCATCAATAAAAGTGTAATTTCTACTGGAATTTTTCTATTTGAAAGGTAGCTAGGGAGCCTGTTGTTTACCAAACCTCGAAAACTATAGTGTTGTAGCTTGCAAATAAGAATACTGTCATTGATGGAAATGGAAATATAGAAAACAGAAAAAGAAAATATAATGCAGAAAAAGTCATTTTCATATAATCAAAATTATGTACTCCTGCAGTGTCTAACCACCAATGAACTAACTTACTAACATACAAACTATGCTAACTCACTAAAGATAATTTTCAAAGAAAATTTTTAATTCAACATATACTTTTTAGATTTTTAGTGATAAAAATCAGATGCCAGGAGCAATATCTTTTGATTACGCAGGTTGGTGCAAGATTTTGAATCTAGAGTCTATTTCTTTTCGAATGAGATCAAAGAATACCATGTTTTGGCAATTTATAAACATTTTTCGACAATTTTTTTTTACCTTGGACATGATGCATCTCATCTTCGGCAGCTTATAAATAAATTTGCCCAACTCTTTAGAGGGCCAAGTTTCGCTTTTTCGAGTCTTCTATAGCCATATAAACAGAAAAGAAAATAAAAATCCATATGTACTTGATGTCAAGGTCATCCTTGAAATTCACATTTGGCCACTGGACTAATACAAATAAGTCGCATTGCGATGAAAAAATATATGTCTAAAGCCAATCAATGATAATGTATGTACTCTTTGGACGGAAACACAAGAAAGTACTTTAACAAGTTTGTGAGTAATGTCCATGAAAGACGAAGGGGAACAATCATTCCAGGCAGCAAGATATCTGAGTAAAACAACACACTGTGTTTTTTATTCATTGGTAAGTAAAAATAAAAATTGAAGTTAAGAAACACAGAACTGATTCTACAAGTGGGTTGATCGGAATTATGAGTTGTTCACAGCAAAATGAAAGCCATTGGCAAATGATTGATGGATAGTTGATCTGCGTGTCTTCCTTCCCACTTGCGAGCATGATATTGGGTGTGTTTCTTTAGGAAGTTGGAATGAAGATAATTGTTTGCTGACAATTTGCAAGCAACCAGTTTCATTTTCTGTAGAACAGGATGCTTGACCTCATGTTTGCCTGTAATTCTGAGCAAGGAAATACAAAATCGTAACAAAATGGGATTGAAAGATAATATTGGGAACCATGGTTGGCTTGGTCAAAAAGGACAAATGGCAAAAATTATACAGGACAGATCCTTAGTTAGCTTGTGTAAAACCATATTAATCTGATTGAATGGTGGAAATCTGATTGTTATCCTATGAATGGCAGAAAGCATTTACACCGATGCAAAAGGGGTCAGGGCAACATGAGGAGAACTCTGTTACCTTGTAATTAAGGTGGAAAGCAACTGAATCAGAATAAATGTTGGTGTCACGAAATGCGTACAAAGCCAATCAAAAAGACTCCACTCAATGTTATCAATGAATTTCCTGGCTAGTTTATCAGCAAAGGTATTGTTTATGCCTGGTATGTGAACAGCAGTTAAGGAAACTTGATTATCAATACACGAAAGCCAGATTTTAGGGCTCAAGTAATTTAATGCAGGGCTATGGCAGCCACCAAATTTATTAACGCATGATATAGCTGTCATGTTATCACAATGTAGTCAAATGTTATGTCCTGAGATGAGATCATTAAATGCAAATGACCCAAATTGTATTGCTTAGAGCTCAAGGAAATTTATATGTTTGGTTTTTTCTGGCTGTGACCCACGACCACCCTTTTATGGATTAACTGTCCTCCTTGGAAAACAGTAGCTCCCCATCTGAGCTCACTGGCGTCGGTACGTATTTCATATTGTCACCTATCTAGTCTCAGAATCTCATCCATCAAACAAACATTATAGGCCTTTAGATTGTCGCTCTAGCAGCGAACCTCTGAGCAAATTTTGAAGGGTAGATAGACCTTCTCATCACAGTTACCCAAGCTTTGAAGGGTACGTGTTTTAGAAATTTCAAGATAGCAGGAATGTAGCTGAGCATCTTTTGTGCGAGTAAAAATGATTTAGCACGATTTACTGTAAAGATAAGGCTTTGAAGGAAAGTCATTTCTCGACATGTCTTTTCTTACAAAGTTGTTTCAGAATTGTTGCTATACAAACTTTCGTTAATGTAGTATGTGCAGTTAAGCTCTCTCGCCGTAACTGCAAAAAAATCGACTTCAGAACTTTTGTGAAATAGAACAGAGCAAGGCTTAAGCCATAGCAAAGGTATTGATATTAATAGATTTTTATCTTTCGACATGAAAAGAAGGCATTTTTGATATTGTTTTGCGATTGGTGGTGACAAATATGCATTTTTTAAATCAAGAGACATCATAAATGAATTCCTCTTGATAGGAGGTAAAATTGTTATAATGTGCTCCACTTTGAAATGGATTTTTCAACAAAGT
>JACTAT010000365.1:226418-242240 GCA_014526335.1 Chrysaora quinquecirrha | reverse complement strand
TGATCACGAATCTGTCGTTTTTAGGAAGCTGGTGTGCTTAATAATGTGTATATCGATAGTTTTCTCATTGAGGACTGGGTCCGAGTATTCAGGTCTAAAAATAGCATTTAGGGGCAAATTTCGGTCGGGGTTCCGACCCTATTTTTTTCAGCATGTTAATACATACATATATAATATTAAATAGTGTATTAGATGAGAAATAATTAAAATGAGTGAATTTTAGTTTAAAACAATATCTCTATGTAGCAGAATAATCTTTCCTGCTTTATTTTAATTATTGTAATCTTAGTTTGCTTTTCTGTAGTTATCATTAAAACCGTTGTAATATTCATTAATGTTTATGTAAACGGTAGTGATGTATACTACTAGACCCTAATCGGGTGTTGAATAAATGAAATTGAAATTGAAATTGTTAAACTCTATATGTGTGCCAAGTTTCATGTTGGTATCATAAAATGCACGATTGTAACGCTAAGCTCCCTCACTAAATAAGATTTTCGAAATCAGCACCCAAAACTTGCTCCCTGGCATGAATTTCACCGTATTTTGGCAACTTTGATTTTTCGACTAATTATTCACCTGTGGGACCTACTGGGACGCTGGGCATGAGAGGGTTAACTAATCGTGTGAGAGCCCCCCCCCCCTAAAAGACAAAGAAAATCAGAAATGTTAGATAAAAAAAAAAAAACATAACAAGACAAGCCTCAAAATGATAATTCTAGGGAATGCAAGTTGAAAGTAACAGAGTAAACATAGGAATCAATGAAATAAGCTTCTAATTTAGACCGAAGAAGTGCAACAGTGACTGTAACAGGAATAAAAATTGGAAGAGTATTCCACAACTTTGAGCCAACGTATTGGGCTGTTTGTAGTCTGTAGAGGGTGGTATTTGTCAAGGTATTTAATAGATCACCTCTAGTGGCTTGACGAGTTCCAAATCTATGAACTGAAGAACTAGGAGTAAAATAGTTATGGAAGTAGGCAGGTGAGAGTCTATTAATGGCTTTAAGAACAAAATTTATGATATATTCAGGTGGAGGATGTTGTCAAGTTTCATAACCTTTAATGAATGAAATAGAAGTGTTGACGGAGCAATAAGTGGCTGGAATTTTATGCATCTGAAGATTTTCTTCTGTAACAGGAATAATTGGTTTAAGTATGAACTATAGGTAAAACCCCAGACAATAATACCATAGTTGAGAATAGAAGGGAAGAGTGAAATATAAAGACAGATGAGAATTTCAAGGGGGATGTAATATCTGATTTGGAAAAAGATCCTAGTTGTTCTAGATAATTTTTTATAAAGTTCACTGATTTGATATTTCCAGGAAAGATGCTCATCAACAAGAACACCTAAGAATTTTACATATTTGGTTATTTTGATACTAATTTTGCCAAACTTGAGATTTATTAAGTTTGGAGGTTTCTTCCTGGGTGAATAAAAGAGTAAAAAATTATTTTTGTCAGTATTTAATGCAAGTTTCTTGCAATGTAATAAAATTCAACTTTTTTTGACTTCTATGTTAACTGTTTTGGAAAGTCTTATGGGATCATCAGATTCAGGGGCCAATTACATGGAGCGGGCTGGCCCCGGTTATCCGAGATGAACTTTTAGGTGGGAGCCCGGTGTCAATAGAACTTTCTGTGTTTTGCAAACTTTCAATTATGTGGAGAACGGGCTTGCCCGGTTAGCCGGGATCCCGGCAGCTACCTGCTGGGCTAGCCTGGCAAAGCGGGCTGGCTTCGGCAAATTTTGTTCATGTAATCGATTGCAGATTGGCTGGCCCAGCAAAGCTGTCTGAGAAACTAAACAACGCATCCGCTCTTTCGATTTCTACATGGACATGCCTGTGAACAAAATGGCGGAAAAAGTGAGGTAGAGCAACTCTAGCAAGTCAAAATCAAAGGCTAAGAAGAAGATAAAGGAAGTAATGAAATTTAAGTTGACCGAAGAAATGGTTGAAGACCTTCTTCAAGCATTGCTCGAATATAATAATAATAATAATAATAATAATAATAATAATAATAATAATAATAATAATAATAATAATAATGCAAACTTATATAGCGCCACAATACTAAAGATACTCGGTTGTGCTTTACAGTTTAAGTCCTATTTACAATTAAAAATAAGAATTTATTAGCATCAAAACAGTTAGATAAAAGCTTGTTAAAATTTTGTCCAAAATTAATTATACGCTATTTCAAAATAGTGTGTTTTCAGGAGCCGTTTAAAGGTATTTATACATTTTGTGTTCTTTATGTTATCCGGTAAAGAGTTCCATATGGCAGGTGCAGCATATGTTAAAGCTCTGGTGCCAAGTGTTTTGGTTCTGGTCATTGGTAACTTCAATCTAAGTGCATAATGGAATACCAGAACTCTGATTTCAATGCAGATAGATCCAAGCAATACGAAGCAGTGAGGGCAAACATGGCCTCAAACGTCTACGAAGTTGAAAATGGTTTGCCATTTGGTTTGCTGGAACCTACACCAATGGCCGAGGATGAAGACAGGCAGGAATATCTTACAAGATCTGCCGACGAGAAAAGGTTGATAGGTAAAGGATACGACCGTCTTCAAGAAAAAATCAAGGAGCTAAGGCAAAATTTTAGCCAAGCTGTGACAGCAGGAACACGTTCTGGATAAGGAAAGCTGGTGATGCTGTTCTATGACCTGATGGTGCAAATCTGAGGAGGGCCCCGGCAAGTGAACCTTGGCCGTTTGATGTTCAGTCACATCAAGCAGCAAATGAAAAGTTGGTGGTGAATTATTATGACAATACATGCCAGAATGAAAGTAGGGAGGAAGAAAAAAATCAACAAGGGCCATTGTCTGTCACCAAAGATGGTCCAAGCAGCAGCATTGCTAGCAATAGAAGTGCTCGCAAACGCCCTGCTCCCAACAGTATTGTCCCTGTCCTCATTGACAACAAAAGGAAGCATATGGAGCGACAGCTTTCTGCAGGGCAAATAGACAAGCTTTTGTTGGAAGAGGGGAAGGAGGAGCGAGAATTCAGAAAGGAATTATCAAAATCAATTCAAGAATCTAACGAGTTCTTTGATGGTGGCTCTTGCATCTTCTATGCAAAAGTCAGTTGATTTCATGTCTCAGTCAATGGCGTCCCCACCACAGCAACAGCAGCATTCATATGTACCAAATGTGGTTCAGCAAGGAAATTATATAAATCACCAGGATATGTCACTCTCCCCATTCATAAGAAACATACTGGAAGAAGAAGGAAAAGATAAGACATACTACCAGTTTAAATAATGACTGAATACTGAAAAACAACTTGAGCAATATGGGTAACAAATTTCAACAAAAACGTTTTGTTCTTCTTAATATCATACAAGTCCAAGGGTACTCCATAATTTGAGGCTGCAAATACTTTTTGAGTATTTTTATACAAAATAATCTACGATACCTGGTTTCTTATAAAATTTTATAAATTTTAAATTGCTACAATCATCAACAAAATAGTTGGAGCGATGCTTAAATTCTAACATAATCTTACCCTGAAACTTTTACCACTACCTCAATACAATGTTGGTTTAAAAAGAAGTTTACTGACTGAAATTTTCCAAACAAGTTTAAATAAAAGCTTGAAATTTTGTCTTCAAAAATCAACACTGTTTTGGGGAGAGGGGAGTAACTTGTAGAATTGGTAATTTGGTTAGCAATAATACTCAAAGAAACTGAGCTTTTGATAGCTCAAGCAATGGAGTACCCCTGGGAATCAATTCAGAGGAAATGATAAGTTTTCACAAAATCATTAGTTTTCAGGCATGTTTGCTTTTATATACTCAGTCAGTGTCTTTCTAATCATTTCGCCTTCTCCGCTGTTACCAGAATAAACAGGGTCTGGAATGTTTTGGTGCATAGATTCATCTTGCTTGTTTCTCTCAATCTGGTTTTTGACGAGCTCTGCATCAATGTTATCGTTGTTTATTTCACACAAATTGTGGAGTACAAAACATGCCAGAACAACTCTAGGGATTGACTGCAGATTTAAGTCCATTTTTCTTGTCAGTATGGACCAACGAGTCTTTAATTGTCCAAATGCATATTCAATCAGATTGCGTGCTGATTGTAATAAGTTTTTGAAATATACTTCTTCATTAGACTTACAAGACTGGTACTCTTTCATGCAATAGGGGGTTAAAAGGTAAGCAGGATCACCAATGAGATAGTTTGGGATCTTTTCATGACCAGGGAGCAAATTGTTGAATGTTGAAAGGCATCCTGTTTTTAGTTTGTTGTGGACATGGGAATTAGCAAAAACTTTGGCGTCATGTACGGAGCCTGGCCATCTGCATTCCACATCCATGAACAGGCCACGATGATCACAGACTGCTTGGACATTCAAGGAGAAATATTGTTTATAGTTGAAAAAGTCTTGTAAATCGACTGTTGGTCTTGTAATAGGGATATGTGTGCCATCAACACTCCCGAAAGCCTGAACCATGCTGAACTTAGTGCCAAACCCAGCAACTTTGTGTTGCATTTCATCATGGTTTCTAGGAAGATAAAGGTATTCAGGCCCAAGGTGCATTGAAACTGCACAACAAACTTCCAGTAAGGTTTTTGAAACGGTACATGTCAGTTGATTTCATGTCTCAGTCAATGGCGTCCCCACCACAGCAACAGCAGCATTCATATGTACCAAATGTGGTTCAGCAAGGAAATTATATAAATCACCAGGATATGTCACTCTCCCCATTCATAAGAAACATACTGGAAGAAGAAGGAAAAGATAAGACATACTACCAGTTTAAATAATGACTGAATACTGAAAAACAACTTGAGCAATATGGGTAACAAATTTCAACAAAAACGTTTTGTTCTTCTTAATATCATACAAGTCCAAGGGTACTCCATAATTTGAGGCTGCAAATACTTTTGAGTATTTTTATACAAAATAATCTACGATACCTGGTTTCTTATAAAATTTTATAAATTTTAAATTGCTACAATCATCAACAAAATAGTTGGAGCGATGCTTAAATTCTAACATAATCTTACCCTGAAACTTTTACCACTACCTCAATACAATGTTGGTTTAAAAGAAGTTTACTGACTGAAATTTTCCAAACAAGTTTAAATAAAAGCTTGAAATTTTGTCTTCAAAAATCAACACTGTTTTGGGGAGAGGGAGTAACTTGTAGAATTGGTAATTTGGTTAGCAATAATACTCAAAGAAACTGAGCTTTGATAGCTCAAGCAATGGAGTACCCTGGGAATCAATTCAGAGGAAATGATAAGTTTTCACAAAATCATTAGTTTTCAGGCATGTTTGCTTTTATATACTCAGTCAGTGTCTTTCTAATCATTTCGCCTTCTCCGCTGTTACCAGAATAAACAGGGTCTGGAATGTTTTGGTGCATAGATTCATCTTGCTTGTTTCTCTCAATCTGGTTTTTGACGAGCTCTGCATCAATGTTATCGTTGTTTATTTCACACAAATTGTGGAGTACAAAACATGCCAGAACAACTCTAGGGATTGACTGCAGATTTAAGTCCATTTTTCTTGTCAGTATGGACCAACGAGTCTTTAATTGTCCAAATGCACATTCAATCAGATTGCGTGCTGATTGTAATAAGTTTTTGAAATATACTTCTTTATTAGACTTACAAGACTGGTACTCTTTCATGCAATAGGGGGTTAAAAGGTAAGCAGGATCACCAATGAGATAGTTTGGGATCTTTTCATGACCAGGGAGCAAATTGTTGAATGTTGAAAGGCATCCTGTTTTTAGTTTGTTGTGGACATGGGAATTAGCAAAAACTTTGGCGTCATGTACGGAGCCTGGCCATCTGCATTCCACATCCATGAACAGGCCACGATGATCACAGACTGCTTGGACATTCAAGGAGAAATATTGTTTATAGTTGAAAAAGTCTTGTAAATCGACTGTTGGTCTTGTAATAGGGATATGTGCCATCAACACTCCGAAAGCCTGAA
Source organism: Chrysaora quinquecirrha (assembly GCA_014526335.1). Classification (NCBI taxonomy): domain Eukaryota; kingdom Metazoa; phylum Cnidaria; class Scyphozoa; order Semaeostomeae; family Pelagiidae; genus Chrysaora; species Chrysaora quinquecirrha. The sequence goes on along the minus strand of JACTAT010000365.1, from coordinate 236,277 downwards.
CCATGCTGAACTTAGTGCCAAACCCAGCAACTTTGTGTTGCATTTCATCATGGTTTCTAGGAAGATAAAGGTATTCAGGACCAAGGTGCATTGAAACTGCACAACAAACTTCCAGTAAGGTTTTTGAAACGGTACATGTCAGTTGATTTCATGTCTCAGTCAATGGCGTCCCCACCACAGCAACAGCAGCATTCATATGTACCAAATGTGGTTCAGCAAGGAAATTATATAAATCACCAGGATATGTCACTCTCCCCATTCATAAGAAACATACTGGAAGAAGAAGGAAAAGATAAGACATACTACCAGTTTAAATAATGACTGAATACTGAAAACAACTTGAGCAATATGGGTAACAAATTTCAACAAAAACGTTTTGTTCTTCTTAATATCATACAAGTCCAAGGGTACTCCATAATTTGAGGCTGCAAATACTTTTTGAGTATTTTTATACAAAATAATCTACGATACCTGGTTTCTTATAAAATTTTATAAATTTTAAATTGCTACAATCATCAACAAAATAGTTGGAGCGATGCTTAAATTCTAACATAATCTTACCCTGAAACTTTTACCACTACCTCAATACAATGTTGGTTTAAAAAGAAGTTTACTGACTGAAATTTTCCAAACAAGTTTAAATAAAAGCTTGAAATTTTGTCTTCAAAAATCAACACTGTTTTGGGGGAGAGGGGAGTAACTTGTAGAATTGGTAATTTGGTTAGCAATAATACTCAAAGAAACTGAGCTTTTGATAGCTCAAGCAATGGAGTACCCCTGGGAATCAATTCAGAGGAAATGATAAGTTTTCACAAAATCATTAGTTTTCAGGCATGTTTGCTTTTATATACTCAGTCAGTGTCTTTCTAATCATTTCGCCTTCTCCGCTGTTACCAGAATAAACAGGGTCTGGAATGTTTTGGTGCATAGATTCATCTTGCTTGTTTCTCTCAATCTGGTTTTTGACGAGCTCTGCATCAATGTTATCGTTGTTTATTTCACACAAATTGTGGAGTACAAAACATGCCAGAACAACTCTAGGGATTGACTGCAGATTTAAGTCCATTTTTCTTGTCAGTATGGACCAACGAGTCTTTAATTGTCCAAATGCATATTCAATCAGATTGCGTGCTGACTGTAATAAGTTTTTGAAATATACTTCTTCATTAGACTTACAAGACTGGTACTCTTTCATGCAATAGGGGGTTAAAAGGTAAGCAGGATCACCAGTGAGATAGTTTGGGATCTTTTCATGACCAGGGAGCAAATTGTTGAATGTTGAAAGGCATCCTGTTTTTAGTTTGTTGTGGACATGGGAATTAGCAAAAACTTTGGCGTCATGTACGGAGCCTGGCCATCTGCATTCCACATCCATGAACAGGCCACGATGATCACAGACTGCTTGGACATTCAAGGAGAAATATTGTTTATAGTTGAAAAAGTCTTGTAAATCGACTGTTGGTCTTGTAATAGGGATATGTGTGCCATCAACACTCCCGAAAGCCTGAACCATGCTGAACTTAGTGCCAAACCCAGCAACTTTGTGTTGCATTTCATCATGGTTTCTAGGAAGATAAAGGTATTCAGGCCCAAGGTGCATTGAAACTGCACAACAAACTTCCAGTAAGGTTTTTGAAACGGTACACTGATGAATGCCAAAAGTATTGGCTGTCATCCAAAGTGATCCTTTGTCTTTCAAATAGTATAAAGTAACAGCAACTTTTTTTTAACAGATAAGATCCAATACTTTGGTGTTTGTCCTGGCTGCAGATAAGGCCTAAGTTGCTCACACAGAAGCCAGAACTTTTCCCTCGTCATAGGAAAATTTCTCTTCCAGTCATCTTGGTGAAATTCTATTAATAATATTTAGCCACCATTCAACTGTTCTGCCCTTGCTAGCCCAAAATGTGTGCTTTTTCCTCCATAGTTTCCTCAGTTTTATGTGCATGAGTTTCTTTTGCAATATGGTACGCTTTGTGGCATAATAAACACATAAATCAAACCATGAAGTTGAAGTAGGAACGATGAAAACAATCCAATCTGTTGAATGAAAGCCGTCATAGTTGCAAGCCTATTCTTCTGCAAAGCTGCCATGTTGAAAATTAGTTTTGCCGCCAAAACTTTCAACAAATTTTTCACTAGTATTGCTCAAAATCTGGTCACGAAACTGGGCCCGCCTAAAGAAAATTATAGAGCGTTTTTAAAGGAACCTTTAGAAAATAGTTTCTTCATTTCTCCAGTCAGTTCTGAAGAAGTTAAAAATCAAATAATGAATCTTGATGATTCAAAATCACCAGGATCTTATGATATACCAATTGAGATGATTAAATGTATAAGTGATGTACTTTTGGGTCCTTTAGCAGATCTTATCAATGAATATTTTAATACAGGTGAATTTCCAGCACTATTGAAATATGCAAAATTTTTACCTATTTTCAAGGCTAAGTCTCCATTAGAAGTTACAAATTATCGTCCAATATCAATCTTACCAACCTTTGTGCATGATAGTTTTTAGAAATATATAGTATAAATTTTCCTCATCAATTTGGATTTGAAAAAAAACAAATCCACCTCTTTAGCAATACTTGATTTATACAACCAGCTTACCAATGCTGTCGAAAATAAACATTTTTCTTGTTGTATATTTTTAGATCTTGCAAAAAGCTTTTGACACTGTTTATCACTCAATCTTGTTAAGTAAATTAGAGCATTATGGCATTCGAGGAACTGCATTAAATTGGTTTAAATCCTACCTTTCAAATAGATTGCAAAAAGTCAGTATCAATAGCGTTTTATCAGAGGTACGTAATGTAACTTATGGTGTTCCACAAGGTAGTGTATTAGGCCCTCTTCTATTTCTAATATACAATAACGACATGCCATTATCATCCAAAGTCTTAAAATTTCATCTGTTTGCTGACGATACAAGCATTTTCTTTTCTCATAAAGATCTAAATTCTCTGGAATGTACATTAAACAAGGAACTTGTTGGAGTTTCCAATGGCTCTCTGCAAATAGACTAAATCTCAAAATTGATAAATCTAACATACTCATCATTACTCCAAAAAACACAAAAGAACAAGAATTGTTAATATAAAAATAAAAGATACCACATTACTTGTAAAAGATAACATTAAATATCTTGATAATAAACTAAACTGGAAACAACACATTCAGCATGTAAACATGAAAATATCAAAAGGAATTGGTATTCTTGCTAAAATGCGACAATTTCTTCCTTCAAGTACACTACGCAATCTATATCATGCTTTTATTGCCCCACACATTACTTATGCACTTACCACATGGGAAAGTGCATTGAAATCACATCTTGATAGAATTTGCAGTAATTTGAAAAAGGCAGTTAGAGTCGTATGCTTTGAAAAATCCAAAGCCAGTTCAAAACTTTATTCTCACAGCTTGGTATCTTAGACTTTGAAGATTCATATACAATGTGCAAAATTCCTGTACGATATTGGAAACTGCAATCGACCACAACTCTTTTGCAACCTTTTCCAAAAAATCACTTCTAGACACAATTATAACACCCGTCAAGCTACTCAAAATCTATTCTCTTTCCCTTCAGTGGGAACTAATGTAAGCTTGGGCATTAGGCCCTTGCTTAAAAGCAGGTTCGATTATAGAGAAATCACGATTTTTTAATACTTTATAAATAAAACAAAACCATAAGCATACGATAAAAAGTAGAAAAATAATCTGATGTCCAGTTCTTGCTCAGTACGCATGACAGCGCCCACACGTGTCATTTTGAGAGGGGGGGTCCCTCACACTCACCCCTTCTTTAAAAATGTTCTGCAAAACATCTGAAAGGTGTGAATGGTAATCGATAACAATGACAGTGTTATTTTTATTAACTTCTCAAAGCGATAACGGGTCTCAGTGTCTGTTCTATAGTCTCAAATACACCGCGAAAAATCAAGCTTGGTGATGGCCAGTCTCCAATCTTGAAAATCATAACAACTTTCTTTTGTGCATACCAATACTGCAACTCTTAGGTACACATCCTGTTACTTGAGATTAGTTTCAAAAAACGACAACAGATTTTAGTTTAAAAGACATGTTTCGGATTCATCATCCATCTTCAGTTAAATTAACGCTTACATTTTGTGATTATTTATAACAAAATTATTTGGCAGATTTACAAAAAACTGTTACAATATTTGAAAAGACAAAAGGTAACTTAAAATTTGAAATTTGAAAGTTTAAAAATACAATAGTAGCTAATGACAAACTAACCAATAGTAAAAGACACATTATTTGTACAAGGCACATGACGAACAACACGAAAACAACACAGGGAGGAAAATTAAAAGTTCAAACCTAAATTGACATGAAACAATTGTTTATTTAAATTCGGCTTTTCCCAGAGAATATGGAGAGCTTCTTTTATCTTAAGTTGGTAAAACGTTTCTGCAGAATCCAGAATACTGAAGCAGTTCTCGTTTGAGAGACTACGACAATATTCAGAACCCTGCAGATGCTTGTATACGTGAGAATTCTTATCCCTAGATAAATGTTCATGAACTCGTGTGGAGAAATGACGATTGGTTTCACCAACGTAAACGGAATTACATCCCGCACAAGAAAATTTGTAAACACTTATCATTCGTGAACATTTGACGAGGTGTTAAGTTTCGAATCAAGACACAATCACCTGGTTGCAGTCCAACATGATGTATGTGTTTATCATACTGTTTCTTAGCAGATTCTCGAGATTTTATAGAGTTCTCATCAGCAATACGACGTGCTTGCTTCATTGTGTCTAACCATTTACTGACTAATCCTGCCTTTGTCGGTTTAGACTTTGCAGCCTGTTCAAACATGAGATCAACTGAGAGCTTAGGTGAGTGACCAAACATGAGGAAGTAAGGTGCGTTGCCAGTAGCTGAATTCCTTGTACAATTATATGCATGAGTCATCTTGTTCAGTGCATCTTTCCAGTTACTTTTCTCGTTCGTTGTCATCGTTTTGAGCATTGCAAGAATTGTTTGATTAAATCTCAGTTTGTCTGTTACCCTGTTGGTAATATGGTGTAGTATGTAGACGTTTAATGCCCGATAATTTCTCAAGTTCATGGAATAACTTTTTCTCAAACTCCTTGCCCTGATCATGCAGGATTTTCTCAGAGAAACCAAATTGCAGGAAGAAGTCATTGAACAGTTTATTTGCTGCCGTTTTAGCTTCTTTGTTTCTAGTTGGGTACGCTTGTGCAAACCTATCGACAATGACCAGGATATATTCATATCCTCCAATGGATCCTTCAAGATGCAGAAAATCAATTGAAACTCATTCCATAGGCATCAAAGAAAAGATATTCTGTAAAGGAGCTCAAGTGTGAAAATTTGTGCTCTGTCCTTTAAGCTTGGACAAAGTTTCGTGACATATTCTTCAATATTGGTGTACATGCAAGGCCAGTAAAACCGTTCTCTTGCAAAATTAAACACACGTTCGGTACCTAAATGTCCCATATTGTTGTGGAGCTCCTTGATGACAAGAGTGTGATACCTTTTGGGCAATACTAGCTGATCGAAGTCTCCAGAATGATGACGTAGAACATCCGAGCTAGTCAGATAAAGTCTATCCCATTCCCGAAGTAAGATCTTGACATTAGGCTATTCTTGTCTGGCAATGTCTGAAGGTGGCTTGCTTCCTCTTCCTTTGAAGTGCAGCAGTCGGGAGATATCTGGGTCATGGGCTTGAGCTTGGATAATCTCATCTAAACTGATTGAACATATATCGTTGTAGTTGGCAATATTCACTGCATCTGTTGGTTGCGCACTTACTGCAGCTATCCATGTGGTCTCGTCAGATTGTTGGACTTGAACACCATTAATGATGGTGCTTATTGTATCTGATGACAGCTCCTCAGAACATAGATTGTGGAAATCCATCGGAAGTCTGGAAAGGATAACATCTGCCACTACGTTATGTGTGCCTGGTTGATAAAGTACTTTGAAGTTGCAGTCACCGAGCTCAGAAATCTATCTATAACCAGTTGCATTAAGTTTGGCAGTGCTTTGGACATATGTCAGTGGATTGTTATCTGTGAAGACAGTAAAGCTTGGGGCATAGAAGAGAAAATCTCAAAAGTGGTCACAAACTGTCCACTTAAGTGCTAGGAATTCCAGTTTTCCTGCATGAAGGTGATAGTTCTTCTCTGCTGGGGTTAGGGTTCTTGACCCGTATCCAATGACTCGCAACGTTCCATCTTTATCAGGCTGGTATAGGACAGCACCTAGTCCATCCCTGCTGGCATCCGTGTGCAGCACAAAATCTTGTTTGTAGTCTGGATATGCCAGAATTGGGGGTGATGTTAAGGCATCCAGAAGACTGCCAAGAGATTTCTGGTGACATGACTCCCATTTGACTTTATGACTTGAAGGTAGCTGACCTCCCTTTGAAGTATAAGTCCTGGTAGTGCTTTGCCCCTTAACTTCATCAACGCGAAGACGATCTGTTAACGGTTTTGCAATTCTTGCAAAATCAGGAATACACTTTTGATAATATCCAAGAAGACCAAGCAACTTACTTAGTTCACCAATATTCTGAGGTGGCTTATCTGCTCTAGATGAAACAATATGACCAAGGTAGCAGACTTGGCTTTGAAACATTTTGCATTTGCTTGCTTTAAGTTTGACACCACGGCTACATAGACGTTGGAGCACAGTGCGAAGATGCTCAACATGTTCCTCAAAGCTTTTACTGTAAATGATTATATCATCTAAGTAAGGTACACAAAGGGTGTCACGAAGGCCAGAGAGACAATCTTCCATAAAACGTTGAAAGCAGGGTGGTGCATTAGTCAATCCAAATGGAATTCTCTCCCATTCATAAAGCCCCAGGGAGTGATAAAGGCTGTTTTATGCTTGCTCCCTGGTGCTATATATCCCTGGTGATATGCTTTGTTCATGTCTAAAAGTGAAAACCATAAGTTTCCACCTAAGTTTTCAATTGTCGGCTGGATTCTAGGAAGTGGGTGCCTATCAGGGATGGTTTTCTTATTCAAGGCACCGTAATCTATACAAAGTCTAAGTGTTCCATCTCGTTTGCGCACACAAACAACTGGCGAGGAGTATGAAGATGTAGATTTTTTTATAAACTTCCTATTTAACAGGTCTTGAATATAGCTCTTCACTTCTTCAAACAATGGTTTAGGTACATTCATATACGACTTCTGTACTGGGATATCATCTGTAAGATTTATATCCAATTGAAGGTCAGGAATATTCCCATCATCATTAGCATTTGATGAAAAAGGTTTTGCCTCTTCCCTTAGCATTTTGAGGGCAATTGTTTTCTGATCAACAGTTAACCCATCAAGATTTATCTCATTAACTACATCACAGTTGTCAGATTGCCGAGTACGAACAGAATTCACTTGAACTGTGGGGGTCTCACAGATATGATGGGTAGAATCTGGCATGTCTCTGAGGTGAACATCTATTGGGGTCATTGATCTAACTGATTCTAGCCTACCAAGTACAGTTCTACCTTTCAACAAAATATCATGGTCTGTAGTATTGGAAATTGATATATAAACTCATGGATTTGTTGAGTTCAAGTTTATTATTTGCTGTTCTAGTGCTAATCCAGCAGGCCAGGTTTCAATATCATTTGGCTCAGACAACAGTAAGATTGGTGACAGAACTGTGCCTAAATTAGCACGGCAAGATACTTTCATTGTTTGATTCCTTTTAATCAAGACATTGTTCTTAGCAGTTTTCAAAGAGACAGGTGACTCATTGTCAGAATCTTGAACAAGTTGAACAAAGGTGCTGACACTGTTAATGCTTAAACCCTTGAAAGAAGATTTAAGAGATGACATGAAGTTATCAGAAATAGCTGACTGATTTGCAATGACTTCTTTGATAACATTAAAACCAACTATAACATGATCTTCCAAAGTACTTTCTGTGACCAACATTGGAACTTTTACCAATTTTCTGATATTTTCATTCAAACCAAAATCAAGTTCAACATATCCTCAGTATGGCAACTTAGATCCACTAGCAGTTTTCAAGTCAAGTACAGTGTCTGGACCTAATAACTTTGCAATATCATAGACTTTAGCATCAGGAGAATTATTTTTCAAGACAGTGTTTGAAATAAGTGACACCTGAGCTCCAGTGTCTAGCAAAGCACTTATAGCCACATTATCAAGTATACAATTGATCATACATTTGTCCCCAATCAGTTTTGCAACTTTTTGGTGTTGTATTGGACTCATATGTGATGGGTAAAAATGATGGTCATTTGAATCTCCATTTTCAATTTCATTTTCTGCGTTTTGTTTTAGTAGACATTGTAAAACTGCATTGCGAATATTTTTGTGATTTGCCCAGTCCCTTTTCTGGCAATTTTTATTACAATAAAAGACTATTTTACATTGACTACAAACTTCATGAAAGTCATTTCCAGTTTCATCTTTCAAACAAAAGTGACATTTCTGGGGCTTTTTGTTGGTTTCAGTTACGGTTCGCCCTGGCTGGACCGTAACCTCTGCCTGTTTTTTGATTTGCTCTTTGTTTGCAACCACGTGCAAAGTGTGATGATTCACCACAAAGAAAACAGTGTTGACATTCTTCAGGTTTCCCTTCATTTTTACATGTTTCACAGCCCCGTAGAGGTTTTCTTGTCTTTTGGGGTCCATTGCTAGACTTGTTTTGGTCATGGGAAGATTTAAATTTGTCAAATTATGCTTGCAGTTCAGCAAGGTTTGCTTGTACAGCATTCAAAGTAGCCAGGAATTTATTTTCTGAACTAGGACTACTCTTATTTTCAGAAATTTGCTTGCAAGCCCCTTGTATCGAGGTTGTTGGGGTGATCTGCTCTAGTCTCCCTGTCGCAATTTTCTGAGGTCGTTTACCAAATTTAACTTCTCTTTCCTGTTCCTCAGAAGATATGACATTCATTTGACCAATCAGATCCTCATCTGGTATTGTTGGGTCTTGACGAAATGGTCTTAACTTTGAGCGAATAGATTCATCTCTTAATCCGTTTCCAGAGAATGCAAAAATAAATTTTGAATCATCCTGGGGTCATACTGGATTTTTGAATCCACCTCTTTAGATGTAAAAATGACTCTTTGTCGAAGCTCTAGAGCCCTGAACAGGAAAGTCTGGGCATCTTCGTTTGGGGCTTGGGCTAAAGTAGAGAGGGCCTTATACAATTCTGTGGCAGACTTTTCTTTGTAATGAGATCTGAGGATTTTTCTTAACTTGGGAAGAGAAAGTCCTGGAGTACATTCTAAAAAATTTCTCAGGGTCATGCCAGGGCTGATTGCTTTTATCACAGCCTCTCGAACTTCAACATCACTGTACCCTTTTGAAATTGCCCCTTCTATCTGATGTACTAAAGAGATAAAATTAAGCTTATTTGTCTCACCAGGTTGTCCAATTGTTCCTGATATTTTTAATTTGAGTCTGAGAAGGGATCTTTAATCACCAGTAGTAACCAAGGCACTAACAGCTTCCTCTTCTTTACTTTGTTTCATACTCTTGGTTAAAGCTGATATTTTCCCATGTAGAATCTTCTGTTCGTCCATCAGAGATTGCAATGCAGCAGAGCTACCATTATCTTCGTCTTCTTTGTCTCCCAGCAAGGGAATTTTCACCTTCAATGACCTTTTGACTGCTTCCAAAATTCCTTGATTTCCTTTCATTCCCCACTGCTAATCTCTTCTATCGCAGCCCTTACATCTTTTAAAACTTGACGTTTGGTCTTCCCAGCCTCTGAAACTTTCACATAATTACATAGTTGTGTCAAAACATCGTTTTCCAGTGTATAGAGCCTGCCCAAAACTTCTATTTCAAGCTCTTCGATTTCCATCTTTGTCCAA
>JACTAT010000365.1:178360-225918 GCA_014526335.1 Chrysaora quinquecirrha | reverse complement strand
TTTAATGATCTCATCTCAGGACATAACATTTGACTACATTGTGATAACATGACAGCTATATCATGCGTTAATAAATTTGGTGGCTGCCATAGCCCTGCATTAAATTACTTGAGCCCTAAAATCTGGCTTTCGTGTATTGATAATCAAGTTTCCTTAACTGCTGTTCACATACCAGGCATAAACAATACCTTAGCTGATAAACTAGCCAGGAAATTCATTGATAACATTGAGTGGAGTCTTTTTGATTGGCTTTGTACGCATTTCGTGACACCAACATTTATTCTGATTCAGTTGCTTTCCACCTTAATTACAAGGTAACAGAATTCTCCTCATGTTGCCCTGACCCCTTTTGCATCGGTGTAAATGCTTTCTGCCATTCATAGGATAACAATCAGATTTCCACCATTCAATCAGATTAATATGGTTTTACACAAGCTAACTAAGGAGCTAACTGTATAATTTTTGCCATTTGTCCTTTTTGACCAAGCCAACCATGGTTCCCAATATTATCTTTCAATCTTGTAGATTATCCCATTTTGTTACGATTTTGTATTTACTTGCTCAGAATTCCAGGCAAACATGAGGTCAAGCATCCTGTTCTACAGAAAATGAAACTGGTTGCTTGCAAATTGTCAGCAAACAATTATCTTCATTCCAACTTCCTAAAGAAACACACCCAATATCATGCTCGCAAGTGGGAAGGAAAACACGCAGATCAACTATCCATCAATCATTTGCCAATGGCTTTCATTTTGCTGTGAACAACTCATAATTCCGATCAACCCACTTGTAGAATCAGTTCTGTGTTTCTTAACTTCAATTTTTATTTTTACTTACAAATGAATAAAAAACACAGTGTGTTGTTTTACTCAGATATCTTGCTGCCTGGAATGATTGTTCCCCTTCGTCTTTCATGGACATTACTCACAAACTTGTTAAAGTACTTTCTTGTGTTTCCGTCCAAAGAGTACATACATTATCATTGATTGGCTTTAGACATATATTTTTTCATCACAATGCGACTTATTTGTATTAGTCCAGTGGCCAAATGTGAATTTCAAGGATGACCTTGACATCAAGTACATATGGATTTTTATTTTCTTTTCTGTTTATATGGCTATAGAAGACTCGAAAAAGCGAAACTTGGCCCTCTAAAGAGTTGGGCAAATTTATTTATAAGCTGCCGAAGATGAGATGCATCATGTCCAAGGTAAAAAAAATTGTCGAAAAATGTTTATAAATTGCCAAAACATGGTATTCTTTGATCTCATTCGAAAAGAAATAGACTCTAGATTCAAAATCTTGCACCAACCTGCGTAATCAAAAGATATTGCTCCTAAAAAGTATATGTTCAATTAAAAATTTTCTTTGAAAATTATCTTTAGTGAGTTAGCATAGTTTGTATGTTAGTAAGTTAGTTCATTGGTGGTTAGACACTGCAGGAGTACATAATTTTGATTATATGAAAATGACTTTTTCTGCATTATATTTTCTTTTTCTGTTTTCTATATTTCCATTTCCATCAATGACAGTATTCTTATTTGCAAGCTACAACACTATAGTTTTCGAGGTTTGGTAAACAACAGGCTCCCTAGCTACCTTTCAAATAGAAAATTTCCAGTAGAAATTACACTTTTATTGATGATTATAAACCTGCGATAGATTGTATTAATACTGTTATACCACAATGTTCTGTTATAGGATAGCTTGAGCCATGGAAGGATTAGGACATGTTTTTGTGTCGCTCTGTCTTGTGCTCTTTATTTGTTCTTTTACTGGTGTTTTTTCACCGGAAAAGAACGATAAAGATAATGGAATCAAATCTTTGTTTTGTCGATCTTGTTTTATGTTGAAATCCTTGTCAAAGGAGCGTTTTTTAAAAGGAATCTTTAATAAACGTAGAAGAAAGCTGATGCGGAAATCGAGTTGCTCGAATGTAAGTCTTTCATATTTTGCTTATGGAGATCCATGCCTTGATTTTCTCTTGATATTATCGGGTGATGTTGAATTGAATCCTGGCCCTGCTTCTGGTTCGAAATCCAAGAACGAGAAAGATAGAGATGAAAGCTTAGTTAAAGTTTTAGAATCATTGGAAAGAATCGAGGCGAAGCAAGGGGAGATGGGTGAAAAGCAAGATCGAATGCTTGATCGTTTTGAGAAAATAGAGTCAGATTTCGAAAAAGTCCAAAAGGATATAAGTGAACTATATCAAAGGCAGGAGAATGTTGAAGCGGAGATGAATCTATTTAAAGGTGAGCTTTTGAGTAAGATGACTGACCTAAATTTCTTGATGGATATACAAGAACAATACTCGCGTAAGAGCTCTGTTCGTCTATATGACATAAAAGAAGAGGAGAACGAAAACTGTCAGACTCTGTGCATTGAAACTTTAAAACGTGAAATCAACATCGAGGTAAAGCCAGAGGAGATAGATATCGTTCACAGGGTTGGTCAACGCAAAGATGGGGAGAATAGAGGTATTTTAATTAAATTCCTCTCTCACAAGACGAAGGAAAAGATCATGAGGAAAAAGAAGGAAGCAAAGAATATCGGGATAAAAGAAGATCTTGCCCCTGGAATTAAACGATTGGTAAATCATATCTTCAAGAACAAGGCACAAATAAATGTTGAAAAGGTTTGGACTATTGATGGGAAAATCAAATACAAAATCAATGGCAACCCAAAGGTATTCGAAATTAGATCTTATTCGGATTATGACAATTTATTTAATGGTTTTAATTATGATAATACTCGATATTAGGTAATTGGCCGAGATGGCAAATTGAACACTATTTCGTCCAAAAATGATAAGATGTTTAAGGCAAGAAAAGCCCAAGAAAAAACTTCGAAAGAAAATTATAAACCTTTAAGGGTCTGCAGCTGGAATTTTAACGATTTAGGAGTTCAAAAGCTCAATGTATCAAACAAACTGGCTGTGATTTCTTTGCACAAATTTTAGCACGCAATGATCTGGTTTGTTTTTTGGAAACATGGAGGGATAAAAATGATATCTCGTTTTTTAATTTTGATGATGACTTCTCGGAATTCCACGAATTGGGATACAGAAATCATTTAGCAGGAAGGTCATCCGGGGGGTTGTCTCTCCTTGTGAGGAAATCAATTAGTAAAAATGTCTCTGTTCTTTTTTCTGATAGTTATCACTTTTGGTGCAGGGTGAAGAAAAATGATTATGGCTGGGAATCAGATTTATTTGTTTGCTTTCTTTACATTCCGCCTAATACCTCAACTTTATTAAGGTCTGGGCAATCTCTTACCATTGAAAAACTACAGTCGGAATGTGCCTTTTATCAAAGAGATGGGTGGGTTCTTTTATGTGGGGATTTTAATGCCAGAACAAATACTGTTAATGACTTTATCAAGAATGACGAGGTTGATGAATTTTTGCCTCTTGACGTCAGTTATGAACCAGATCATCAGATGGAAAAAAGGATTAACAAAGACGTCAGTCCTGTTAACACAAACAGCACCGCTTTCATCGATTTTTGTAAAACGTCTGGATATCGCATTCTTAATGGGCGTATCCATAAAGAAACTTCTAGTAATTTTACTTGTTTCACAACTAATGGCAATAGTGTTGTAGATTATGCCCTTTTAAAAGAAGAAAATTTTATAATTGTTGAATCATTACGTGTAGGTGAAATATGCGAACTAACAGATCATAGTCCTGTTGAAATATCTCTAAAATGCAATAAGAACAATAGTGAAACTAACGAACAAATAACACTGAACTCTAATGAAGCTGCTATTTCTAAAAACGATAAACTAAAAGAAAAGTATAATAAACAATTTTATATAAAGGATAATATGTTGCTAGAAAATTTAGCTATTGCTTTAGAAAGCGAAGATACCAGCAACTTTCTGGATAGGTTTCAGCCAAGGCTTTTTCTTTATCTTTTTGATCACACGATAGTACCAATATTGAACTACGGTTCTGAAATTTGGGGATTCGACGATTGGGTTAAAATAGAAACACTGCATCTTTCAGCTTGTAAATACGCATTAGGTGTCAAGTCTAATACAACAACTGATGCGGTATATGCTGAATTAGGCAGAACTTCTTTAAAATACAACAGACATGTTAATATAATCAAATTCTTATTTCGGTTATCTAAACTAGACGATGTTCGCTATGCTAGTCTAGCTTATCAAAGTCTTAGTAAAGATGCTGAAGAGGGTATCTCGAATTGGGTTTTAAAAGCTCGTAATCTCCAAACATTGTATGGCATCCAAGACTCTGATAATTCGACTATCATTAAAACAAAGGTTAGGAAAATGTTTGAATCTGAAGTTTTAAACAACCTAAGGACTCAGATCACTGAAGATAAGAAACTGAAACTGTACGCATCCTATAAGTCATCGTTCAAATTTGAACCTTATCTCGATTGTCTAGTAGATTACAAGATTAGATCCACTGTTGCGAAAATACGACTTAGTTCCCATAATCTTCATATAGAAACAGGAAGATTTGGAAAGAACAAAACACCAACGGAAGAGAGATTTTGTCCCTACTGTAAAACAAAAGGCCTAAACATAATTGAAGATTAAATTCATTTTATATCTTCTTGTTCTTTTTATGAAAACGAAAGAAAACAAATGCTAGATCATATATTTAAAAAATTTCCAAACACTGTTTCCCTTAATGATGAAAATATGTTTACATGGCTAATGTCCCAAGAGGGAAATGATGTAACAACAAAACTAGGAAATTTCTGCTATAACTCATTTGTTAAAAGAAACAAATTTATGCAGAGACCTGAGACTTTTTTAGATATAAATGATGCAGTAAGGGAATAAAGATAATAAATATATTATAAAAAAAAAAAAAATTGAAATTAAAAACTCATTTATGAGTTCGTAGATTTTGATCATAATAGACTTAGTATAAAGTATTCTTTTTTATGTAAATTAGTTTTGATAATTACGAGCACTCAAATATTGTAATACCTTCCAATATACATTTGTAACTAATTAATTAAAATGTTATGTATTAGAATTTAGTAATAATTTGTAATTGGTTAGGGGCAATCTCGGCCTATACACCATTATAGAAAAAAAAACAATAGACCCCTTTCACAATTCATTAGCTGAGTGAGGCACCAAATCAGAAACGAGGCTAACGTTGTTTGGCAGATTTGGTGCAACGCATATCCTTAGAGATATCACTAAATGCAGGTTGTTCTAACCAGTGCTTGTTGGTTTCTTGAGCTTTTCTGTGTTTAATATGGCCAAAAATATCGAGAAAGAAGTGCCTAGGGTACAAGCTAAGAAGAAGACATCTTTGGAAAAATAATGCGCTGCATTTGGTTGCTATAACTTCTCGTCTAAATCTGATGGTATGCCGACCATTTCAAGTTCCCACAAAAAAATCATGAGAAAAGGGTTTGTTGTAACCTAATAAAGAGAGTTGATGGCTTGGATGGTTTTAATGTAACAAAAAGTACCGTTTTATGTCAAGAACATTTTAAAGACTGAGATATTAAAAGAAATCCACAGTGTTGGAAGTTGCACACTGGTGTAGTTTCGCCATTGAAGTTATATTCAGGCACCACTGCCAGTTCAGCTACTAAATCTACTCGTAAAGCACCAAAGAATTGAAACTCGTTAGTATCAAAATCTTCATCTTCATCGTTTTCTGAATCATTTGAATCAAACAGTGTAGACAATATAGCAGATGTAAATAGTGTAAATAGTAGTTCCAGTTGTTCAGTTAGTACACAAACTGATTTCTCATTTGTGAAAAGCCCATTGTTTTTAGACAGTGTTTCTAATAATATCAAAGTAGTAGACCATGATTATTCACAACCTATTAAAGAAGAGATGAGACTGTTGGTATTCGTAAAGCTTCAACACAAAATTGATGATCTTAATAAAGAAATTTTGCAGTTAAACGAAGAATTGGTGATAGCAAAGAAAGCTCTCTTCTGAGTGGAAAAATTGCAGGATGATGACTCAGCTGTCAAGTTCTACACTGGTTTTCCAAGTTATTCTTCTCTTGCTGCTGTACTCGAATATCTGAAACCAAAGTTAGATAATCTCTCTTACTGGCGTAGATCTAAGTCTCAGGACTCAGAAAGGAAAAAGAAGAAACACAGGTTTCATCATTGAAGCGTGGCCGAAAAAGAAGAAAATTATCACAATTCGAAGAATTGATTTTTGTTTTAATGCGACTAAAAGTTGGCTTGTTTCTCAATGACCTGGCTGATAGGTTTGGTATATCTATTAGCCATGCCTCCAAGATTTTCACCACATGGATTAATTTTTTGTATAATGAATTACCCCTTCTTTTCCCTTTCCATCCAAAGAGCTTGTCAAAAGTATGATGCCAAAAGAATTCGAAAGGTATCCATCAACAAGAGTGATTATTGACTGCACTGAAGTATTCACAGAAGTTCCCTCATCTATGAGGGCCCAGTCACAGACCTGGTCTGAATATAAACATCATATTACGTGGAAAGCGCTTGTTGGTATTTCTCCCACTGGTGTAATCACATTTGTGTCAAAGCTTTGGTCTGGTCGTGTATCTGATAAGGAGATAACATCAAAATCAGGCCTTCTTCCTCTCCTTGAAGCTGGTGATAATGTCATGGCAGATCGAGGCTTTGATATTGCTGAGATATTTCCTACTGGTGTTACACTCAACATTCCACCCTTTAAAGGATCACGTGCTCAGCTGACACCACATGAAACTGAAGAAACTGCATGCATTGCAGCAGTAAGGATTCATGTAGAGAGAGCCATTGGAAGGGTGAAAAATTACCACATTCTGGATGGTGTTTTGCCCTTGAGCTTATGTCCAGTTGCTGACCAAATCTTCACTGTTTGCTGCTTATTAACCAATTTTTTGCCTTTTCTTGTAATGCCTGCAGAAGATAATAAGTAGGTTTTAACCAGATTATTGTTTTATATTTTATTTGTAGAAAGCATTTATATTTCTCATCTAATCATATTCAATGTAAATTCTCAGTTAGCTTTATAGAATTAACAATTGTATACTAATTATTACATAGTAGAAAAACTACTTATTTTCATTAATCATAATACTTATTAATCAATTCTTATTCAAAAAATCGTTATCATACATATTCTAATATAAAAACAAACAACATAAACTATCACATATCAATATTTCTATTTACAAGGAGAAAATTTTTCCAACAACTGTGTAAATACAACTTAAGACCTCGTTTTACTCTCTTAGTGAAATATTCAGGCAAAACAGCCCTACAATAAAAATAATGCAGCTGTGGTAGCATAGAATTTTGTACAAAAGTTTCATCGTAATCGATTGACTCAATAAACAATGGCTCATTGTCTCCAAACCAAACAACAAGATCGACCCTCCTTAAACCTGAGCAAAACATCTGGCCTTGAATCTGATAGAAATAGCTGTGTCTTCTTTTCAGCTCAACTTTATCTTCTTTCGTCAGAAAAAACTTTTTATCAGCCAGAGCCTCAGAAAGAGATGAGGTGTACTTGGAAAAAGGGCACTTGATCTCCAATCCCCAAGTGTTCCCATTATGCTTGACAATACCATCCAAAGATGCACCAAGATATGAATGGATTTTTGACATGATAAGGCCTGGTACTTCAACAGATATATCTTCAAAACCATTTCTAACCATATGATCTGCATACAAGGAACGGACATGTGGCTCATAAACCTGCCCGTGTTTGGTACTTGCTGAGGAGAATGATGAATAGAACATAGACTTTAACTTTGATGACGGTTCGACTCTATTTACAACTGCAGAATAAAAATTTGATGCTGTGATTCGATAAATTCTGTATCTCTTCCAGTTTTCATTTGTTGACTGACCACGAGTTGCTTTTTCAATTTCAAACATTTTAGCTTTGCTTAATACCATGTTTTCTTTAGCATGAAAATCCATCATTTCTTTGAAGTGATTACAAGAGATGTCATAATCATCACTAAATGGCAAGGAATCTAATGACTCTTCACTGAGAGACAACTGAACAAATGAATTTCCGAATGGAGAATCTAAAGAAGGAACCGTTTCTGTTGTGAGGGATGTTGAGCTTGCTGATGGTACTTTGTTGATGGCATGAAATGAAAAAAAACAGCTGTTGGGTTGGCACAAAGCAAGGGTTGATTTCAATTTTTCAAGACTTGATTGATTTAATTTTTGATCTTTAGGTGGACGAGGATCAACACAGATATTTTTTTGTTTTGTAAACTTTTGATTATCTTTCCCAAATTTAATTTTCTGAATTACTATTTCATCAATCGCAGCAGGAGAGATTGACGCAAATGAAGAAGGGACATTCCAGGCTGATAACTTTGATGTGCATGAGACGGCTTCAGGGCATTTTTGGTACCCCTTCCGGTTGAAATCTTCTAAGGCAAATAAAACTCCACCAACATGGTTACAGTTGCCAAAGCCACCCAACCCAGCACCAGCAGGACATGTACAGGCTGCACAACAGACATCACCAGTAGAATTTGTAAGAATAATCAAAACTTTGTACAAGATGTTCTTCATTGACGCCTTCATACGTACATCAAGAAAAGTAAAATTATCATCTTTTGCCACTGAAAATTTCTTTATGTAACCTTCATAAAAGAACTGGAACGCTTTCAGCTTCTTATAAGATGTGCTCTTCAACTTTATATTCTTGAATTTTGATGTTCTTACAACAAGGTAATCTTACAACTGAATGAAAGTAAACTCTGGGGTTCCTCGAAGATCAGATGTCCATGGTAAATGGATGCACTTAGACTTGAAAATATCATCGTATTTACAAAGTTCCTCGTTTTCCAATGAAGGGAGCTGTTGAGATGAATCTTTGAAATCTTCTGCTTGCTGTTTTATCCGACAAAATACTGCGTAAACACGTAAGACCAGATCGGCCTTGACACCAGAAACCTTCTCCTTATAACCCGATAGAATTCTCTTTAATTGCTTTACATTTAACGCTCCTAAGTCTTCAAGACAGTTAATAGACTTACCTTCAGGAAGAAACGAGTGGAACTGATCCATTTTTTTCGATGAAAAGCTTGCAATATATGTTGAACTCTTTCCACCACCAACTCAAGCCAAGGTTTCTTCGACTGTAGCGATCGCGAAACAACGTTAGCCTCGTTTCTGAAAAGGCGCCTCGCCCTCATATTGAATTGTGAAAGGGTCTATTCAGCAGAAACATTTGTGGGCATACTTAAACACTTTTTCATCTGCGCTCCTCAGATTGGGAATGTCAGAAACAGACTGAAACAATAAACTAAGGCGGAGTTTATACCCAGATGTGGCTCGAAATAGAATATAATAAAAATAATAAAATAATAATAATTAATTAATAATAGTAACTAATAACTATAAATCTGGTATTGTTATCAAAGTTTTTATGTATGTATCTATATGTAGGTGTCATATTATCATCATATTATTTATATTATAGCTTTTAATTCGTTTGAATGGTCATGTTAATTTCAATTTGTTAATGATGAAAGTTAGCCTCGTCTACAACAAAACAATTTGATTTGCAATGTCAAAGAGTTGGTTCTGTAATGAAAATTTGAAACCACCAGCAAACAAACAAAGAAAAAACAAGTTGTTCCTCCACCCTCACAAAGAAACCACTCGAGTTTTCTCTCTCTGAGCTAGAACATCAGAATCTCATTGAAAGGCATTTGAGTATGTTATAGATTCAAATGGGGGGGGGGTAAACAATGTCTTTTAGCAAAATTGTATTGTCTTCAAGTGGCCATACAATGGAGCATATAAAAGAAAGTATTGTCCTGGTACTATCATATTTGGTCAATGCACAGTAATTTATCCATGACACATATACAAATCAGTGCTGAGAAAGTGTCAATTCCGATTGACAGCATTGCCATAAAAATATCCTTGTCAGTCTGATACAAGGTCACAGTTCTCAGTGTTCTGAATTGGCTGAACAATGGAAAATGAAAAGATGATGGATATCTGGAAGCCTCAGATGGAGGAATTGGTTTCCAATGCGAACAAAATGAATAGTATAAATCAACAATTGACACAACATCAAACAATTCCTTCCACAAGCGCACTGTCACCTGCAGCAAAAGGACATGAAGAAGAAAACTGAAAGTTTAGACTACAGAACGTTTTACCAGCTGCTACCAAATAGCAACTTAGGTTAAGCAGCCAGAACATATGTGGCTAATGTTACAAGCACCCTTGCAAACCTGACTGCTGTTTGTTACAGTGAATTTCCTGAAAATTTACTGGCCACAGATAAAGGCAATAGTTTGCTCCAGATCAAAACTTCCATGTAATCTGCAAAATGTCTCTGTCGGATTTTATTGGAAGACAAATATTCAAAAAAAACTTGTTCTTTTGCGCATATTGGAAATGATAATTGTTCATGTTATATTATTACAGGGTGGTCAACTTTACTCCATACAACCTTTGGCACCAACCATTGTAGACTCCCTCATAGGCCAAAGTAAAGAGACTGCCTCTACATCTCTTTCAAAGCATCATGTGCCAATGTTAGACTAGACTAAGACAGAGGAAGAAATTCAATGTTTACTGTTTAGAGAATGATCCATTCACTGTTTAGAGAATAAATAAATATGTTTTTTTGGGTAATAAGAGGCAGCTCCGACTGGTCAGCAACAGCAAGCATCAACAGCAGTAATCAAAACCTGTCAATCCAAGATTTTAATTATATGCCGCAATTTGTTATTGCTCTTGTGGTAATGCAAACTGCAGCTGCAATTGTTCACAAATTCTGGGACCACATCCCCTTCCCCCACAGTCAATGAATGAATTTGTGATGAATTTTAGTGCCTGTTTGTTTCCAAGAGCTTTTTCGTCTTACAACATTGCTTGTGGGGAGGGGGTTAACAATTATACCAGTTAGTATAACAGTTGAATAATGCATAAGGATGCATATATTCTTGAAGTCTCAATGTATTTTGTGAAGACTTGTCAGAAAAAATACGAAATTGACATCTTCTTTAACTTAAATATACATGGGTTATTTTGCTTTAATGAAAGGATAGGAAAACTCGGACTCAGTTTTATTACAACGTATATCCAATGTTCTTTTAAATTGTCATAGTAAAGGTAGGGATTTTCTAATGGGGTTTTGTGGAATATGAATTGAACAATTGAATCAATGAACAAACATAAAGATCAGGTTATTAAGTGCAGGGGACAGAGATTAAGATTTTTTGTGTCGTACTTCAAGACAACCTATCATGCGAGTGTCGCAGACATTTTTGCAATAAACTACGTGGAATTGAAAAAGTTTCATCGATGGTGCCAGTGTTTTAATCGACAGCCAGTAATCAACATGTAGATTCAAAGCCAATTTCTTTTTAAGGTATAAAATCCTTTCCCTCAACATATAGTTCACTTCAAAAGACTGCAGAGAACCAGTTGGCAAAAACCCATATTTCTCTTTCCTTTTTTTAAATTTGATTTCGATCTACATTTCTGTAATCAATAGCAGAGCATACAGCTATCACAATAAATACCAGAACAACAAAGGAACACAAAGCAGACTAACAATTTAACGTTCACTGTCACATATCACTATGCATATGTCAATGTTTGTGTCTGCAACTACGTTGTTTTTTCCGGGTCCAGAAACAATAAAAACAATAATAATATTATCCATAAGGCAAGTAATGATATTAAAATTAATATTAAAATAAAAATGGCAAGAGTAATACCAACTCTAGATGTAGACTTACCCCCTGCGGCTAATAGCTCCTAGAAGGAGGTAACCAACGTAGTATGTTGCCCAATGTCATATATTGCAATATCTGCTACTTTCTATCAAAGTCATCATTGCGTCGATATACATTCGAAGAGTTTTCAAATCATTTTGTTACTTTCACTCTCTCCAGTAGTAAAGCTATCATTTGATATCCATGTAAATTATATTTTTGACATCCAATTGCAATTTATATTTGTATATCTGTAGCAAAACAGCAGAAGTAGTGTCCCCTCAAGAGTATATTTGCAAATAGTCCAGAAAGACTCCTTTAGAATACACAGCTCATCAGCTGACCACCCAGGCAAGACATTTCGGGGTTTTCAGATCAGTATGTCCCTAATGCCATGGGCACCCCAACAGCCAAATAGCTGCTGCCATATGTGTATAAATGGAGTTCATAATTATAGAGTTTGGATATATATCTCTCAGCTAATTATCATTGTTAATGTTCAGTTTTGTGCTCACCAGATTATCTTTCAGATTTTCACTTCTTTGCAAAGATGTGAAGGGAGGTCTAGGCCATATTGCCTTTAATGTACTATCTTTCTCAATAATGTGCCAGTGCTTTTTCAGAATAGAGTTTATTTTCATTGTATCTCTGTGATAGGGAATGATAAATGGCAGGAGTCGTGAATTTGTATTTGCATCGCCTCTCCCAGTGGGGTCCATATTGGTTGCTGTTGTTGTGATGTTTGTTGTTTTTTTTGTTTGACGATTATTCCTTGATTTTCGCGGGAAAAGTAGTTGGTGTTGAGTTAGGCCCTCTATCTTAGAGAACTGATCATTTATCGTGTTCAATTTATAGCCACGTCTAAGCAGATTGACTCCCAATTTCTCGAGGTTTGCTTCCAATTCTTGATCATTTGTAATAATACTATTGCTGTCCCTGAAAAAATATTGTATTTCCATACGTCTCCTAAAGTCAGCAAACGATTTTTGTATGTCAAATATTTTGACCCTTGCGGGTGTAGGGACAAATGAAAGCCCCTTATTCAGTAGTTTTATCTCATAATCAGTGATAGACAGGGAAATATCTGTGACAAACTAAGCAACTACCTAATCACAAATTTTTCTTCTGATTCTGATACTTTGAAGGTTGGAGATTCATTTTCCGAGATGGGCCCAAGTGAATTATTTTTAGAAAACACGTGATTCGTGATGTCATAAAACATAAAAAATCTAACATTTGAGGTCAATATCTCTCACTGAAAGTGTCATACAATGAAACAAATTGCATATTCTGATAGCTCTAGGTAAGAGCTTTCGTTTGATGTATAGCAAGATCAGTTTTGGTAACACCAGCAATTTGGTTGATGACATCATCAAATCCATAAACTGCCGATATCTGCCGCTTTTTCGCGCCCGTCTGAGTTGAAGACTGTTGTTTATCGTTTTTATACTTATTTTGACACTATTTGTACAGTTGATCTACGTTTGAGTCTATTTTACATGAGATTAGTAACAGTTTCAGTTTTGTCGATGTCAGCAAATTGGCTGATGATGTCATCAAATTCAAAAGTAGAATTATCTGTCGTTTTCATACTTTCACGAATTACAGATGGTAAATTAAACGGCGTATAAATGGGAATAGAAGGGTTAATTGTTTTATGCATGGGGTTAGCACTTTAATTAAAGAGCAGTTGAGTTATCTTTAAAGGCCTTTCGGTCAAGAAGATACCATACCTAAGTGTTACACAAATATAAACCAGGAGAGCTGTATGTCATGCGAGCTAGATACTATATGACCCGTTGTCGTGTATCCGTTCACGTTTTTCTAATTTCCAACTTCTTCGGAGCTACAAATTCCTGTCCATTTCAATGACCTTAAAAGACCTTTTGCGTCTGCATTTAAGAGATTTAGAAATTAGTTGTGCTATTTTTGTTTTCCATTTAGTTTGAGTGTGGAATGATGAAAGTGCATCATTATCTTCAGCTATATTTGCTCTGTTTCTGTCTGAGAGAGAAGCATCGCTTATGTGTTAACATTTCAGGAAAGTAAACACCAATCAAACGGAAAACTAAATCAAATTCCACATGATTGGAGAACTTCTTCTTAAACATGAAGATTCCAATTATCATCTTGTCATTGTGACTTGCATTTAAAAAATGGAGCATCACCACTTACGAAGAATTCAGAAAACAGATTTAATGTGATGATGACGATACCCTAACTCCGCTTATGTTCTATTTCCATTTTGGCAGATGTTTGTTGCTCCAGTAAGTCTCAGAAACTTTAGGTCAATTTAGACTGGGCTGAGCGAAAATAAGAAGGCTGTGCGATCATAGCTAACGCCAGGAGAAGTCCCTGAAATTTCTTTACAATAGTCTTGTAAAGAAAGCATCATTTTTTCTCTATTTATTGCGGGATTTTCGGTGTCATCTTTTGATGCTGCTACCATTAATGCAGTGATGCTGATATTAATGCAGTGATGCATTGTTACTGAACAGTTAGATACATTAAAATACAACTTTGTGCTTTTGTGCTGACATTGATCGTACCTCTTTTTCGAAAGAAAGAGTGGCATCTTGCTTGAATGGTTGGCTGATTACCATATTGTGGATTTCATAGGGACTTGCCAGTGAATATCCACATTAGTTGCAAGCTTTATCTTCCGAATGTGAGCGATTTCGCTCATCCCTCAAGTGACAAGTCTATCTTAAGATTACATTGGAGTATGCGGAGAATGCATTTAGTTCTTTTTGCTTTTTGTAGAAAATTAAGTATTATCATTTAAGACTCTTGGGTCCATGTTATATAGTTTTAAATTCTTGGGGTGACAGCTATGATCAATGTACCGTGTACCGCCTTTTGCAAGCGTACAGGTTAGCTATTCGTGACAATGTACCGTGTACCAGTTTTCACGTATGCGCATGTTATGGCTTTGACTTTTCAAGTGCACCATGTACCAGATTGCGTTTGTACCGCACTAGGTCGATTTTTACCCTTTTGTACCATATACCGGGTCCTCTGTACCGGCGTAACAGGAAGCTGTCCCCCCCAAAAACACATTTGTGTACTGTGTACTGTATATTCCTGTCGATCTGTGAATTATGTTTTGAAAACACTATTTACCATCTGTAATTCATAAAAGTATGAAAACGACAGATAATTCTACTTTTGAATTTGATGACATCATCAGCCAATTTGCTGACATCGACAAAACTGAAATTGTTACTAATCTCATGTAAAATAGACTCAAACGTAGATCAACTGTACAAATAGTGTTAAAATAAGTATAAAACGATAAACAACAGTCTTCAACTCAGACGGCGCGAAAAAGCGGCAGATATCGGCAGTTTATGGATTTGATGACGTCATTAACCAAATTGCTGGTGTCACCAAAACTGATCTTGCTATACATCAAACGAAAGCTCTTACCTAGAGCTATCAGAATATGCAATTTGTTTCATTGTATGACACTTACAGTGAGAGATATTGACCTCAAATGTTTGATTTTTTATGTTTTATGACGTCACGAATCACGCGTTTTCTAAAAATAATTCACTTGGGCCCATCTCGGAAAATGAATCTCCAACCTTCAAAGTATCAGAATCAGAAGAAAAATTTGTGACTAGGCAGTTGCTTAGTTTGTCACAGATATTTCCCTGTCTATGAGTTGGTAATCACCCAAATTGATAAAGTTATCAATTGGTAGAGAGTTGCGAAGTCGTTTCGCTAGATATTTTTTTGTGGCATTTTTGCTTTTTCTGATCATATGTTGCTTTGGCTTTGTTTTTAGAAGTTTGAGCAAATATGGAATATTGTTCTTGCTTCTAGTTTTGCTACAAGCATTGCTAGCCTCATGATCTCCTAGAGATATAAATTGCACTTGGATGTCAAAAATATAATTTACATGGATATCAAATGATAGCTTTACTACTGGAGAGAGTGAAAGTAACAAAATGATTTGAAAACTCTTCGAATGTATATCGACGCAATGATGGCTTTGATAGAAAGTAGCAGATATTGCAATATATGACATTGGGCAACATACTACGTTGGTTACCTCCTTCTAGGAGCTATTAGCCGCAGGGGGTAAGTCTACATCTAGAGTTGGTATTACTCTTGCCATTTTTATTTTAATATTAATTTTAATATCATTACTTGCCTTATGGATAATATTATTACTGTTTTATTGTTTCTGGACCCAGAAAAAACAGGCCTAACTCAACACCAACTACTTTTCCCGCCAAAATCAAGGAATAATCGTCAAACAAAAAACAACAAACATCACAACAACAGCAACCAATATGGACCCCACTGGGAGAGGCGATGCAAATACAAATTCGCGACTCCTGCCATTTATCATTACCTATCACAGAGATACAATGAAAATAAACTCTATTCTGAAAAAGCACTGGCACATTATTGAGAAAGATAGTACATTAAAGGCAATATGGTTTAGACCTCCTTCACATCTTTGCAAAGAAGTGAAAATCTGAAAGATAATCTGGTGAGCACAAAACTGAACATTAACAATGATAATTAGCTGAGGGATATATATCCAAACTCTATAATTATGAACTCCATTTATACACATATGGCAGCAGCTATTTGGCTGTTGGGGTGCCCATGGCATTAGGGACATACTGATCTGAAAACCCCGAAATGTCCTGCCTGGGTGGTCAGCTGATGAGCCGTGTATTCTAATGGAGTCTTTCTGGACTATTTGCAAATATACTCTTGAGGGGACACTACTTCTGCTGTTTTGCTACAGATATACAAATATAAATTGCACTTGGATGTCAAAAATATAATTTACATGGATATCAAATGATAGCTTTACTACTGGAGAGAGTGAAAGTAACAAAATGATTTGAAAACTCTTCGAATGTATATCGACGCAATGATGGCTTTGATAGAAAGTAGCAGATATTGCAATATATGACATTGGGCAACATACTACGTTGGTTACCTCCTTCTAGGAGCTATTAGCCGCAGGGGGTAAGTCTACATCTAGAGTTGGTATTACTCTTGCCATTTTTATTTTAATATTAATTTTAATATCATTACTTGCCTTATGGATAATATTATTACTGTTTTTATTGTTTCTGGACCCGGAAAAAACAGGCCTAACTCAACACCAACTACTTTTCCCGCCAAAATCAAGGAATAATCGTCAAACAAAAAAAACAACAAACATCACAACAACAGCAACCAATATGGACCCCACTGGGAGAGGCGATGCAAATACAAATTCGCGACTCCTGCCATTTATCATTACCTATCACAGAGATACAATGAAAATAAACTCTATTCTGAAAAAGCACTGGCACATTATTGAGAAAGATAGTACATTAAAGGCAATATGGCCTAGACCTCCCTTCACATCTTTGCAAAGAAGTGAAAATCTGAAAGATAATCTGGTGAGCACAAAACTGAACATTAACAATGATAATTAGCTGAGAGATATATATCCAAACTCTATAATTATGAACTCCATTTATACACATATGGCAGAAGCTATTTGGCTGTTGGGGTGCCCATGGCATTAGGGACATACTGATCTGAAAACCCCGAAATGTCCTGCCTGGGTGGTCAGCTGATGAGCCGTGTATTCTAAAGGAGTCTTTCTGGACTATTTGCAAATATACTCTTGAGGGGACACTACTTCTGCTGTTTTGCTACAGATATACAAATATAAATTGCACTTGGATGTCAAAAATATAATTTACATGGATATCAAATGATAGCTTTACTACTGGAGAGAGTGAAAGTAACAAAATGATTTGAAAACTCTTCGAATGTATATCAACGCAATGATGACTTTGATAGAAAGTAGCAGATATTGCAATATATGACATTGGGCAACATACTACGTTGGTTACCTCCTTCTAGGAGCTATTAGCCGCAGGGGGTAAGTCTACATCTAGAGTTGGTATTACTCTTGCCATTTTTATTTTAATATTAATTTTAATATCATTACTTGCCTTATGGATAATATTATTATTGTTTTTATTGTTTCTGGACCCGGAAAAAACAATGTTGTCAGCCTTTCTCTTGAGCATAAATCCATCGACCAACAAGCTAGAACAGATCCTTTTTTGTAACCAATTGGATACTATGTTTTTTGAAAAACACCTCTTCTCCACCAGCAGTTCAGCAACTCTGCTATAACATTTTCCACATTCCTTACTCATTCCTCCTGTTGTTGCATTTAATTCCTCAACATTGTAAGCACCCGCCTAAAAGATCCGTGCTCTATCTGCAGAATTCGCTCATTGCACTTTGTTTTCTTTTCATGTTCATTTCGCTCATGGGAAACCTTAATGGATGTGTTTCAGTATCTCAGAGCAAATAATTTGAAAACCCTCAAGTTGAAATAGGCTCTTTGACCCATAATCCACAACCCCATAGCAGCAATTTTGTTTTTTTATTATCAGTTAAATTCTATTTATATGGTAGCATTTCTAGACTTAAAGGTGTTAGAGTGGGCTCCAACTCACTGTCATGACAAATTTCTTTCAATGTCCTGGCAGTCAAGTGTCTAACCTTGATGTGCCTTAGTGTTATAAATCCCCCTTTCTTGCAAGAACGAGCATGTTGGACATTGAAATTTGAACCACAGACACATTTTAATCATAGTCTTGGCAAAAGTAAATTGTACCAGAGTAAAAGGGCATCACAGAATGATCTTTTATCAAGCGGAAATCCTTCTTTCTCCCAAATATTCTTTGCAGAAAGTTTAGTTAAGTTCAAGAAAGTCGCTCGAAAATTGTCTTTGTTTTGTCTCCAGTCAAATACGAAAATTAGATCATTTGACTGATTCAGCATTTGTTGCAAGCCACTTTCTCAAAGAGGCAGAGATCACCGAATGAAATTAAAAATAAAGACTTTCTGCCAATCAAACATGGTCTATCTGTGTAGCTCTAACCCTCAGTAAATGATCAGCTGACAATTGTGCGCTTTCTGGCATTCAATACAATGCTGTAGTATTGCCCACATTATCGCCATCCTATAACACAAATTTGATTTTTGCACTGGAACTTGACGTTCCATAACCTTTCCTATTGACAACCTTAGAACTATTTAAACGTTCTTATATTAAGAGGCCATTCCAACTTATCTCTGTTCTTTGTAATATCTGTGATAAATTTGAGATTAGTGTAATAATTTATTCATTGGTCAAAGATTAAGCTGTTATCTCAGACTGCTCTAGTTCTACATTTTGCCCTTGCTGATATTCAGGAAAATCCATTTCATTATCAATGTTGCCATCATTTTCTTTCTCGTGTTGAAGGGCCCCTTTAACAATAGTCGACTGTAAAAAATATTTATTATCATAAGAATGCTCATTACAAGATTTGACCAGGGAGCGGCGTAGGCGCGGGAGGTGAACCGCCCATTGGCCACTGTATTCCGATGTGTGATGCACATGCAAATGAGACTGCGCTCTTGGCTGGCAGAAATTTGCAAATTTCTGGAGAAGTCGTTGGGTCAAAGTTGGAGTGAGAAACAAGGCTCAAACATCAAGAAAAGCAAATGTAAGTAGGTTTTTTTGTTTTCTCGGGTTGGTCTAGGCTTTGATAGATGTTTTTGCGGTTTTTGAGGTATCCTAGTCCAGTTAACTTTGAAATAACGAGCAAATCGTGATTTTAGAAGTGGGCCTACTTCTTACAAAGGCAGCTTTCGTTTTAAAATTTTACAATTTACAATTGTATACAATCAAGAGGTCATACTGACAAGGGTTGCCACTCTTGACACTTGGTTTTCCCCTACCATGTATGCCTTTTCAATCTTTGGTACACCTACACATTTGCCTCAAAATTTTACCTGCAAATTCCTACTTTTTGGCAAATCTATCCACATTCTACCTATTTTCTATCACGTGCCTATGATGCGAACTCGAAAATGACAAAAAATTTGATATCATGTGACTAATCACATGATCTACAAGGAGTGCCATTCTAATACGGCAAATTTTCAGTTGTTTGAAAATGATGTATCAATTATTTATTGAACTTGATTGCTCAACATGGTGTGGTGAGGTGCGTTGCTAAGTTTTTTTGTAATTTACTAAGATATATAATTTATATCACAGGATTTTTGGAAATAATGATTAAATAGAATAAGGAAATTTTTAAAGTCACAGTCTTGGTAACTGAATTTCTATCGCCAACAGGAAAATGCTGGTAAGGAGGGCTAGGTTTTCAGAAAGAGGCAAAAAACAAAAAGTTTTTCTCTGATTCTGCTTTTAACTGGAGGGGACATGAAAGCAATCCTGTGCAGGTTGAAATCAAGTTTTCTCCCTGGTTGAAGATGAAGAAATATCAACCAAGGAATCAACAGAAAGCATAACAAACCGAGAAGGTTGAACTGCAACACCATCAACAGAAGAAGAACCACCCCAACTCTTCACAGACGCTCAGTCTATCATAAAATGCTATAAATTCATCCTAGAAATCACCAATTCATCCAGTAAATCACTCAGCTTTTCATTAAAACCTCCCCAATAAAAAGCACCACTAAATTAAAACAACTTATGTTAACCTAGCTGGTTATATTCTCATAATTCAAGATGAGCTTTATGTACCATTTGGCAACCTTGATAACTAGCATGCCTCATGGACAGATAACTACCCTAAGAAAGAGGAAAAAACCTTTTTATAAAATCTTTATTATGATAAGGGAAAAAAGACTTCTAAATCTTAACCTTGGCGACAAATACATATTGATATCCCTTGTGCTACTATCTGCTATCTGAAGAAGTTAACACATTCATTAACACTTATTCTCCAATAATACATACTGTATGCAGCACACAAATCAACCTTGCATCAGTGATACACCCAACCATGACATTTCGGACCTCTTTCGTAACATACCATCTTTTTCCCTACTTGAAAAAACATCAAACAACCAACCACAACAACCTCAAATGAAATGTTCCTTATCTTGAAAGAAATGGAAAATATACAAAAAGAAATGAATAAGATGAACAAAACTGTGATAAAGCATATGTTATCACTGATACAGCATCACCAAATCCAACACCAATTGACCACATCCACAAAGAACTCACTATCCAATACAAAAGAAATGAACAATTGTAAAAAGAAAACTAATCACTGAAAAATGAAATAAGAAGCACTAAACAATCAAATGAACAAAGTAAAAATATGGGGTCACAATGGACAGCTGATAAAAGGGGAAGACCACAAGCTCAAGTTCAATTACAAAATCCAAACTTTGAACATCCTAATTATTATGCAGTAATAGCTAACCAAGCTCCATATATCTACGCTTACCAACAACAACATCTATAAATCCGACAAAGAAAATCCAAGAATACCATCAGCAGCCAGTTAACTAACTCAACATCATATGACCACACAATCATAAAAAAACTAGAGAATAACACCAGTAAACAACAAACATAAATAAACAAACATAAATAACATAACATCAGTCCAACAAAACCCAGGTCCAAGCACGACTCAAAAGTCAGCAAACCGTCTCGTCTTGCTTGGAGACTATATGATCAAAGACATTAAAGGCTACAGACTGTCAAAGACCAGGATCCATTGAAACGAAATCATAATCCATTGTGGGACATATGGCCTGAGAGTATACTTGGACACATGGGCAAATATTAAAGAAATTCTCAAAATTTATGCAAAATACGAGCCCAAGAACTAAAATAAGTTTGAGTTCCATGATTTTCAGATCTGATAATGAATCACTAAATGATAAAATCAATGATATAAATTTAGCTATGTTAAACCCTTTGTAAAACAAACAACCTTTAAGTTATAAAAAACAGCAATATTGCCACGTCTGAGCTTAACAGAAGAATGCTGCACCTGGATAAGCAAGGCACTTCAACACTTGCCAAAAAATCTCATCCAGTGCCTTTGTGAGCAATCACTGGCTTGTAATTGAAGTTGTAATTCAGATATAATAAATATATCAGATACAACTAGTGATGATGAATCCACAACCATTCAGCTAAAAAAACCTAAAAAGGTGCCCAAGAAGCGTATCACTAGGTCATATCAACATTAACTCAGTCCCAAACAAATTCAATGCTCTTTCAAGTATTATGGATTCCAGTTTACATACCTTGCTCATATCTGAGACTAAAATTGTTGATTTCTTTCCAGATGCTTAATTTCTCTTTAAAGAATACTCAAAATCATACAGTATAGATGAGAAATTAGGTGGAGGTGTCTAAATTCTGTATATCACTGATGACATTCCATCCCATCAACTTGCCACTAGCTCTCTCCCTATTGATATTGAAATAATCTGTGTTGAAACGAATCTAAGAATACAGAAGTGGCTTTGCATTGGCATCTATCATCCCCGTAATCAAGACAATAAATACTTCCTGGATGAAATTTTATAAAAACCAATGCTCTTTATAACTTAGTCAAGGAACCTACTTGCTTCAGAGGTGAAACGCGAACATGAATTGACTTAATATTAACAACTAAAAAGCATTCCTTTCAAACTACAATAACTGTATAAACAGGTCTATCAGATTGTCACAAATTGATAGCTTCAAATCTGCTGTAATGAATTAAGAACAGAAGACCAGCACCGTGCCGGAGCAGCTTCAGGACCATCATCAAACGGAATTAGGCCCGTCAGCATTGCCAGCAGACCAACTTTTAATTCTCCAAATCTAGGAGCCCGAGGTTCAGGTAAACACAAGGCCCAAACAGGACATCCATGGCGATTTAAAACCACAAAAAAGCCAAAAAAGAAAAACCAGGAAAGTCTGTATATGTGTGGCTGCTTGACTGCCCTGATGAGGTTCGTATTGGGGAATATTACTTTTCTGATTCGATGGTAGTTCTAAAAGGCTACGTGAGCCTCAATCCACAAGAGACGTCATAAGAGATCAAGGCGAAAATAACAGATCTCTTCCAGACCAAATTTCAAATTATATCTGAGGATGGCTTCGAGTATGTAAAGAGAGAGAGAGGAACAGTGTCATTGCCATTAACACAGATGGGTTTTGAATGGGATTTCCAAAGTCTGAAAAGTTTGTGGTTGCAGGGGAAACTGTATTGCAGAATACGGAAATCGTCCATAAAGTGTTGGGGCTTGAACATGAAAGTGAAACTGTAAATGATAATGATTTGCAAGGTAGCAGTAATGAGTGTAACACAGATGTAGCATTTGAAACTGCAGATTTTGATGCTGAGACACTGCCAGTGCCAGAAATAGTCCCAGAGTCAGTGCCAGGAACATCAATGCAAGAGTCAGAAACTGAAAGAACACCCCATCCACAACAAGAAAGTGATCTTTTATCTTTAGTTAATGAGTTGCTTGACAAACAGGATGGCAATCATCTAATTTTCCAGTCCATTAAATCAGCCATAGAATACTTACAAAGCAAGCTTAATACAGAGAAGATCAGATTAAGAGTTCAACCAAGTTATGCTCTGGAAGAGGCACTGTTACATTATAAATGGCCAGATTATGATCCTGCTGTTAAGCTTGTAATACAGTACAGAGGACAATCAGCCATAGATACTGGTGGTGTACTTAGACAATTCTACACTGATGTTTTTGAACAGATGGTAGCTGGTTGTGAGGATGTTCCCCCACTTTTTGAAGGCCCAGATCATAAAAATGTGCCAATTCACAATGCATCATCTATCTTGTCTGGCAAACGTTGGTATTTGTTGCTTCTCACCTGCATCGTACAGATACCTTATCACTGGGGACCTGGCAGCAACAATAGATTTCGTAACAGTTGAAGATGTTGCAAATCCAGTTGTGACACAGTACTTAGTGAAGGTAATGTTTTTGCTGCAATATACAATACAATATATAATATCCAAGACATGAAAGCATTCTGTTTCATTCATAGTGTTTGACAGCATAATAAAATGAATGTTATATTTTCAAGGTCTTTAATCCAAATGCAACTGAAACAGACTTGGCCAGTATTTATTATGAAGATGAATTTCAAGGTCTTGTGTCAGATAGTGGCGTTACTCAGCACTTGATGGTAAGAGTCCTATTAAAGATATTTACAGTATGGCACAAATCATGGCAATTATGTGCACAACATTTGCACTGCTTCCTCTTGTCTTACTTGGGGACTTGGTTTCATCTGGGTTATAATCATTCTAAACAACAAATTCACTTGACGGTATTATATAAAGCAAGTTTTTGCAAGAGACTTATATGCCAGTTATAAAGTTTTAGTTATTCCTATTCTTCTCCTTTCCTGGCAGATAAACATTGTTTTGATAAATCTCTGCATCTACTGCATCAAAAGAAAGGAGGCTTCTTGTAACTCATCTTTGGTTGTACATATTGAAAATTGTTTGTTTTATCTTTGTCCTAGCTTTCTAACAGAAACAAAGTAATGCAATACATCATTTTGTATGATGTGATAGGGAAAAGAGTGGCAGCATTGGAACAGATTCGCAAGGGGCTACAGATGCTTGGCTTTCTTAATGTAATGGAGAAGAACCCATCTTTATTTGAATCATTCTTCGTGCACAAAGATGAGAATTTATCAGCTAGCCTGCTCATCGAGA
Source organism: Chrysaora quinquecirrha (assembly GCA_014526335.1). Classification (NCBI taxonomy): domain Eukaryota; kingdom Metazoa; phylum Cnidaria; class Scyphozoa; order Semaeostomeae; family Pelagiidae; genus Chrysaora; species Chrysaora quinquecirrha. Next base: position 201,669 of record JACTAT010000365.1, on the reverse strand, counting down.
AGCTCAGATTTGATGCATCACTAGATGAAGTTCGGAATGTTCAGTGTTTCCTCACAAGATACATTCAAGAAGCTTGTCAAGATGATCTAGAAAAGTTTCTTATCTTTGTTACTGGCTGTAAGTCACTTCCTTTACAGAAGATAGATGTGAAGGCCCATTATGAGACAGGTTTTTTTGAATCAACCTGCATGCTCCAATTGAAAATTCCTATTGGATTTAAAGAGTTCCCTGACTTCAAAAATGCCCTTGATGCTATGATTAAGAATTTTGGAAAAGCATTTACAAGTGTTTAGCCATAGACATAGACATGATTTGGACATAGAAAACATATCCCTTCTGTTATTTAGTTTTTGTTGTGTTAAGCTAATAGTTTTGTTCCTGTTCATACAAAGTTGTTGAAAAAAGTTTGTTGATTTATGATTATGTACAATGTTTTTCTACCTGTCAGAAGAGATTGACAGCTTCAATGAAGATATTAAGTCCATAGCAAGGTGATTCTCTTAATACATGAAGCAGTTCAAGCTGGGCCATCTCTTCGAGGGTGAATGGACTTTGAATGTCATCCAATTTAACTTGTGGGGGGTCATTGTCACCTGGAATGGGGCCTTGAGGGTCAACTCCATACCATGCAAGATCATCTTCTCCCAGTTGCTCATTAAGACCTGCCATTTGACACAGATATCTATTTCTCTTATCGATCATTCCATTCAGCCAGATACGCTCAGGTGACCAATTACCCTCTGTGGGCAATGGATGCTTGTTCCAACTGACAATGAAGCTGGATATTACTTGATTTAGCCTTGGTAAAAATATATAGTGTAGAAGGAACATCTGCTTCTAATTTTCCGTGTCTAGCAGGCCTTGGATATGAAAGAAATAGAGAAGATTTTTAATATCAAAGAACAAATGGCATTTATTTAGTCCCAGATAATAATGTATTCCATTTGGACAGGGAAAGAAGAAGGTTTTGAAAGAAAACTTTCAGCTTTGAAAGTTATAACATACAGCCCATCAACGTCTCCCATCTCTTCCTTAAAAATTCATTATGGAACATGTGACAGCAAAATTAGTTTGTACCAACCTTCTGCTTCCATTGCTTGGAATAAGTAGTAGAACTCATGACATATGCACATATGCACATATGCACACATCTCTCCATAGGCGTTCAATGCGCTGATTTTGTGTGGAAGATCCTGCTATGTAGCTCCCACGACCTGGTCCCCTCAAGTTTTCCATTTCTTGTCAAACCATATCATTCTCCCCACCTTTGTCAGTCCTAACTTGAGAAGGGATGCCGTATGTTGCAACAGCCTCTTGAAATAAATTGTGCACAGTTTCTTTCTTGTTATTGGTAGACCATTTCAAGTAAATGATTAATCTAGAATGTCCATCAATTGCCCCATGAATAACAAAGCCCCATGATATCAAGCTATGGTGTCCATCAATATTACACTTAAAACCAATGTCGTGAAAAGAAGTTATTGTCTCCCGATCAAAGACTATTTTGGGGCGTCTGACTCCTTCTTGAACCTTTTTTATTGTTGTCTGAAATATCGCGAGACGTGGGTCTACAGTGTGACTTTGGACTTCCCTGCGCAACATTTGATGAAAAATTTCGAGATTTTGCAAGATCTCTAAAATCACTTGCTTATTATGTTCATTTACACAAGCATGCACGTGATGTAGACTTTCCAAGGCCAAATTAACACGACTTTGAAGCATGTCAAGCACCTCTTTGTCGGAAGACCAATTCTCCACATCAACAGTCAATGCCATTAGCTCTGCAAAGTAATCTACCCATGCATTTTGATCAGTAGCCGCCATTTTCAGTGGTCTTTTTGGCGGGAAGCTGTTGCCGAAAGGATTGCATAATAAAACACAGACCGGACCAGGACCAGGCCACCAACTTTACTCAGCAAAAAGCTAGAACGATTTTTGGAAAACCCAGAAGGTATTTTTTGATAGATCCGGGACTTCATGCATTCTTTTCGTTGCATGCAAGTGAAAAACAGAGGAGCATGAATAAAAAAACTGTGCATGTGAATAGAAAATTCGTGCAAGTGAATTTTAGTCATGAACAAAAGCGAGATTTCTTAAAAGAGAATAAAAAACTTGGTGAATGTGATTGAAAAATAAGTGTCCGTGAACATAAAATCTGCACATGGATGAAATATTTGTAAATGTGAATGAAAAACTTGTAAATGTGAATGACAAATTCGTGAATGTCAATTAAAAAATTCGTCCGTATGAATGAAAAAGAATTTTGCTACAAATCAGCAACCATAATGACTTATGGATGTGGATGTGCCATTCAGGAACCAAATCACGTGGAACTCTACCCAGGAATTAATTCTTATTATAATACTTATTCTTAATTCTTATTTTAATACTGAAAATAATGCACGATCCTATTCAATTTATTAATAAATGAAAATTTGCCTTCAAGAAAAAAGCAAGAGGCAAAAAAAAAGACAGGTTTCATCGAAAGCAGGAGAGACAGAAGAGTTTTTGACAAACACCAAGTCAAATCACTGAATGACAAGGTAAATCTGTATGCAATTGCTTGAAAGGGCATATTTTGTTGGCCAGCTTAACTGTACATATTTGATTACAAACATTAATTTGATTTATTGGTACAGGCAATTATCCTTTTGTGATAATTGTTTTCTTTTTTTCTTCTCTAAGCTTGTGAATTGGTTTGAGAGGAGCAGAGTGCCAACAGTTGCACTTACATTGATGACAGATCGAAATGGAGAGGCATACATCAATTACTCAGGTTAAAATTCATAAAAGTACTACAAATTTGTTAATGCAGCATTTTCAGTTTATTTTATTTCACTTTTTTTCCCACTTTTCCTGCATGGTTACCATGGTTACCATACAGCCATTGAACATGGTAACCAATCGTGCATGGTTACCATGTTGCACTTCCATTTGCAAATTATGATTGCACCACATTCCTGTGTTCTGCTCACATCCCAATGTTAATCCTTCAGTCATTTCCAAGAGACCTTAAAACTGATGACAATAGTTATTCAAAAAGTCCGTGATAGACATTATTCATTTTCATTGATTTTCATCTGTGTAAAATGAGCCAATGGCAATAACTGATAATCTAGCAACCAAGTGCAATCAATCAACGCAAATAACTCCGAAATATTGCATTTTATGCGCAGAGAATTTTCTCACCTTTCGAATATCTGGTTCTGAAAATTTTAAACGGGACATTCGGGGACTCGAGTGACTCCATAACTTATATCAAATATCAAATATCTCCATAGCAAATATCTAATATCAAATATCAGATATCTAACATCAAATATCAAATATCAAATATCTCCATAGCAAATATCTGAAAGGAGTATTTTAAAGAACATTCATAAAAAAGTACCACATTATGCAGTATGAGAACTGTTGACGCAATAACTCATTGCTGTCAAAGAATGCAATGTTATGGTTCAACAAAATTGTGAAAGGCAGTTGTGAAGTATTCAGTTTAAGAGTTCTTTGTTGTGTTTTGATTTGCTTGAAGAAAGCAAACAAGTGGGGAAAATAGGCTATTGTTGGTGTTTTTCAGAACTTTTAAGTTAAAATTCAAAATGTTGGTTACAGTTTGCACATTCTTCATAGACACCAACAATATGAAGTAACCCTTTACCACACCATCTACCATTTAATGTATCTACTTGATACAAATCATTATATTTGAGCTATTTTTACATATCGTGCTTGCAATAGACTGTGAACAGTACCAGCAGCAATGTACGATGACCAGCAGCGTTAAGTTTTGAGCAGATTTCTTTGTTTCTGCTCTTCATGGTATCATGTTGGTACATCCCCCTCTCACATCTAACAGGCCAATGTGGATAGAATTTCAGCACATCGACATCAGAGTTAGTTTTCATAATTGGAAGATAGTGAGCATTACCTGGACAAAAAAACATATAAAATAGAGTCGAAGGATGCCTTTGCTTGGGGAAGGGGGGCAACCACCCTCCTGCCCTTATCCGAGAGGGGTTAGATATGTCCTCAGCAACAACAATAATGTTCAAATAGCTTTAAAATTGTGTGATAAATATTGAGCAATAGAAGAAAGGCAAGAAAGGACCACAATATATTGATTTCATTATTTGTTTTTGTGTTGAGAACAGCGTAATGTGTCGCTCAAAGGCTTGGATTCTAGCTCGCACAGGTGGAAACCATTGAACAATATCATGTTTTGGAATATGCATGAAGAAGAACTGGATAAAATCGATGACTTATCAAAATGTATAAGAATTCTCCAAATAGGATTGCTCTTGCAAAATAGTGTAAATTTACCGTGACACCCACTTGTGGGATGGAGGACTAACCTCCCCGGACTCTAGCAAAAGTTCAGAATTTTTTGAGACATCACATCACATAATCCTAAACACTGAAGGTCACGTGACTGTAGTGCTAGAGACGAAATGTTAGAAGAAGGAATCTTGTCTTTCCAAAGCTAATCTGGTATTATATTTGCTGGAATTGCGGGTGTCAAGGTAAAAAATCACACGCGAATAGCGGGTGTCAAGGTAAAAATATCGCCCGCATCACGGGCGTCAAGTTAAAAAGCTAGTCTGCTATTAATTGGGAAGACCTTTTAGAATGGTGATTTACCCATGTCTTATAAGCAATGAACAAACAGAAGTTAATTGAGAAAAAGTATAAGTTAAATGGAAATGTCTCTTAATGTCGGAAAATGAAAATATCTTCTAGCAGCGTTGAAGTTTTTAATGCCCGGTGCATTAGTTGATAAGCTCAAACACCACGTCAAGGAGCACCCTTTGTTTGAGATTTCCATTTCTTCTGAGTAGCCTCTGAAGAATTTTTCCATAAAAATTCTACTGTCCCTGAGAAAGGAAAGGCATATTCCCATATGCATGATCGGAGAATATGTAAAACCAAAATTTGTTGCCTACATGAAGTACCATGGCATGCTCATGCAAGGGGAAGCTGCTGCAATGTGATACTGCGGGATCTCACTGAAGTGTGAGATCTGTTCCCCCTTTGGCCATGTGGCCTGGGCCAGGTTAGTGCACTGCAATATACAATTGCAACATGTATGCATTTGTTTCTGTGATCTCGCTGTGGCACAAATGTGTGCTGCTACTCACTGTTGCACAAATGTGTGCTGCTTGTGACGTCATGCTATGGCCTCCTTGAATTCATCAAAGAGTGTTCTGATATCTGATTGTGTTTGGAAGATGATCAGGGTAGCAAATAATTGCCTCATTTGATAAGGCATGTTCATAAGCTGTGCTTCTTGTAAGCAAGCTCTGTGCTCTCTGTCATCTTCAAGCAGTCCCATTGCTCTTGCTGCTTCTTTAAATGTGCCATGTGTCTGGCCATCCAGAGTTCTAAGGTTCTCAATTATGCTGCGCCTCTACAGTGTCGCAGAAGTAACCTTAGTGAAAACCTTTCTTGCTGTGAAGGCTGAACTTGATATATACGACCAATTACTGATGTCGTAATACGTTGTCGCTTCCATTTTTTTGTACTTTTGTCAAAAGTGTGATGTTCTGGAATTTCATGGTAAAGGTACTGACGTGCCTGCTCATCTTCTTGATTGAGCTGAAACCATGCAGTGAGTGTTGTGTTGTTGTTGACATGAAGAACTCTATCTTCTCTCCCTTCACGGAAATATAGATGTTTTGCTGCAGTGGAAGGTGGATTGCAAGTCGTATAATAGTGTGACTTCTGTCATGTAACTTGAATTGCAAGATTCTGAAAACAGCTTGATGTGGTCCAACATACCATTAAGGTATTGCATGATTTCATCATGATGGACAGTGTTTTCTCTGATTTCCAAATAAGCACAATCATAACCTTTGTTGATGTACTTGAAGATGTACTTCACACCTGCAATTGATGTGCATATTTCAACATTGATGTGACAGTTAAATTTCATTAAAAGTTGTTGATTGTGTGGTAAAACCCAGGAATCATTCACTCTGTGATTATGTAGTCCTGCTGTGTGCTGCCCACGTCTTCTGTAGAGTGGGTAGCCATTAACATTGAAGTCAGTTTCCTGGTTGATAGCTTTTGGAAAATCTTTCTTGCACTTCCCATTAACCATACAAACACATGTTGGATTGAGTTCCCCACAAGGACCATGAATCATGTGCTTCTTGACCAGCTGATCAAGTTGTGGATTCACTCGTGCATCCGGTATTTCAGCTGATACCAGTCTGTCCACATCTGCTGCTGTGCGAGGTTTGTCTTCCTCATGAAGAAGTAGCAGAATGTGTGCATGTAGTAAACCACGTTACTGGAACTCTATTGTATAGACATAAGCCTTGACACGGCCTAGTACATGTGGTTCCACGAGATCTTTGAGTAGCTCTTTGAGTTTGAGTTCAAAAACTCGAGTAACTATGTCTGGTCTGTGATTTGGTTGTTGATTGGGATAGATGTTGTCGATTACTTCAGGCCACCTAGGATTTGCTGTCATGGTGAGAAACACATCTGGTTTGCCATACTTTCGCACAATGGTCATTGCATCTTGGTAATTTTTGAACATGTAATGCTCAATGCCTTTGAAGGATGATGGTAGGATGACTACACAGCCAACATTTGCATTGTTTTCTGCTGCCCGTGTCTGAACATGATCCATGAGGCCTTTGTATGATTCTACTCGGAATTCTGCTTGATGTTGTCTGATGTTTGAAAGCTCGTTACCCTCAATTTTCGTGTATGCATCCACTAAGCATTGTTGGAAAAGAAGACTCGCACGGTGAATTGTGGAGAATTTTTCTCTGAATGCAAGTCTGTATGCATAGAATTCCTTCAAATTCAGCCGGTTTCTTCTGTTACAAACTGGATGCTGCCGTTGTTGTTGGCGGTTTTGTATCTGGAGATCTGTGTGCCAACCAAATTCTCCATGGAAGAAGAGTAGAGGGTAAGTCATTAGATCTGCATTTGGTGATGTTGCTTGTATATGTATGGTGTTGTTATCAGCAGTGGGATATATGACAATATCCCTGTCTGCTGGATTTGGGCGTGCTCCATCATCACCGACATAAACTGCAGCAACTTCTCTTGCTACTGGATCATCATAACAATGATCTTGGTGTGGACGTCTTGCCATTATCATGCGCACTGGAGGAACTTCTTGATTGTTTGCTGCAGCATTTTTCCTTTCTCTTTCAAGAATTTGGCCCATATTCCTGAACTGTGCTGCAAATGGGTTCACAGCTGTGAGCTCATCTTGAAGCTCATCAAGATTTCATATTGCAAATTGATATTCTCTGATTTGCAATCCGCTCCATTAAGGCCTTATTAGAGTCCAGGATTTACAGTTGTGCATACTCTCGTCTTTGACCCTCTTGTAAGTCAGCTTGACTTGTCAAATGGTATGCTTGGCCATGAATTGTTATTACATTTGGTCCCCTACCAGGGTGACGATCAATTGGAGCATTCCAAGATGCCATTGCAAGTACAGAATTATATTTGCAGATGTTGTCTTTGAAATGGCTAGAATAAGGAGACAGGCCTCCATAAAGTTCTATGATGGCATGTGACGGTGGCTCTATTCTTGGAAGTGAAACCTTTCCAGCAAAACAGCATTTGTTTTATTTGTGTGAAGCCTATTTTTCTTCTAGAAAGTATAGAGCAAGACAGTGATCGCAAACATGATCCATTTTACCAAGAACATGTGGAGTTTGGAAATCCTGAGGCTGCTGAGGTTGGGCATCTTGGTTGTCTTCCTGCATTTGTTGAGTGTCATGATTTTGCTGATCAGGCTGTTGATCATCTTGACCAATCTGATATTGCAAATTTTGTAATTCCTGAACTGGATCTGCCATTGGAATTTGTTCATTGTCAGGTTCATCTGCATTCTGGTTCTGTTTATTGTGCTCAACAGCATTATATTGTCTCTGGCGCTGTCGCTCTCTGTGAGGTAATATTGTTGCTCCCCATCTGCGTGGCATGATTGTAAAACAGGGCTTTTGTCTTTTTTGAGAAATTGAAAAGAAACCAATTTTAAACTTATATTTTTTATTGAATGATGCTAATTGTAACAGTGATTAAATTTAGTAAATAAATGAATTACAAATTTTGAAGAAAATTCGAACATGTTAAAATGACAGCTTTTTTCTCTACAAATTTGCAATAATGAATAAAAGAAAATGACATTTGTCATAACAAAAATGGCAAAGTGTTGCATACAGATTGGAACATTTCTATGTGATATGATGTGCAATATTGTCTTTCACCTTCCTTTTTTTTCTTTACAAATTTTCAAGAATGAATATTACAATAAATTATATTTGTCATGTAACAGAAATTAAAAGTGTAGTAGTATTATAATCTTCTACCTGACATGATTTTCAATTCACATATTTATTTTCTAGTTTTTTAAGAGTTACAAAGAATGGAAACACTGGTTAATATTTTTTGAATGTCATCATACATAAATTGAGAAAAATAGATTAACAACAGACAAAACCAGATAAACAAACACAACTCACTCAGCAATGATCAAGAAGAAAAATTGTGATGAAAGGGTTAGTCCAGTGGGTCAGAATATTATAAGAGTCAGCTGTTAAACAATTTTGCATATGAAAAGGTCTTTAGATTGCTTAAGCGACCTTCAAATCAAAATTTTGACCAACTTTGAGGTTTCAAAATGCTTAGCAAAATCTTTAAACAGTGTCCGGCCAGAAACAGGATCGATTAAAGAAAAAGCGCATCTCTAGGTGGCCCAGGGAAAAAGCCTTTTTTGTGTAATTGAACAACGGGCCATAAAGGCTAATCTGGTACTATGGTAAAACTGGCTGCCTGCGTAGCAGGCTTGAAGTTAAAAGCTAGTCTTCTGAAATAAACATCATTAGCAAAATCAAAACAATCATTGGTTGCAGATACAAAACTGTGGGTAAAATTTGGATATTTTCTGTTGAGTAAGGAGACCCAAGAAACTAATCTAACAGGTCCCGTTGTGCCTTTTGTTTGAGCTGAAAAATTGTTTATTGACCACAATCATCATAATAATAATCATTATCATCAGCATCATCATGATCATCATCATCATCATCTTAATCATAATCACATCTTCATCATCATCATCAGCATCATCACTATGATCACCCTCATCGTTATCATCATCGTCATCGGCATAATTTTCATCATGGTATTTATAAACATTAGCATTATCAACGTTATCTGGTTGCCATATAGATTTTACCCTGAAGGGCGTTTTGTGTTGTTATCCAAATCACTTTTAAAGTGATAGTGTATCATCATTCTTCTTTTGAATTCTAGGAAGGCCCTTTTTGCAGTATATGTTTGTACTGGTTTAGGGGTCATTACGAATGATAGCCCCTTATTTAGAACATATATTTGTTGTGGTGTAAGAACCCTATTGCTCAAATTTAGAATGCTGTTGTTTTTGTATTTATAAGTTGTTTTTACCTCTCTCTTGAGGTATTTTCGCACCGAAGATTTGTGTTGTTTTGACCTTATGCTACTGCTTTTCTGTTGTGGCCTAAGATTTTTCTAAGGCATGTATTATTGTGTGAGTTCTTAAACACCGGTTTTCTGATAGGTACTATTGGAAAAAATTAATTCAGAGACTAATCATACAGAGTACAACAAGAAAAAGAGAAATATCGAAGCAACAGAACAAAATCATTAGAGATATATACAAGAACAATTTTATAGTTCAGAGATAGTATGTAATGACATTTTTAAAGGTATAGTTTTATAGTGTTCTCAACGATTTGTTATTTTTATTCTCTCGGACGTTTGGCACCAGACGTAGGGCCCTCTCGTGTGAAGTGGTATTGTATATGTTTATCCATGGCAATTTTTTCTGCCGTTTTATAGATTTTGTCAGAATTATTGGTATATCGTTTTTCAGCCATGCTTTTGTGTGCTTTAGTGCATTCTTGTTGTGCCTCACCCATGGCCTTGTGATGTTTGGCTAAAAGCCCACACATTGTTTTAGCGAATGTTTCTTTTGCCCTCATCATCTCCGAAGAGATTTCTGAAGAAATGTCGTTTTTGTATCTAATTTCTATCTTTGGTAAAAGGAACGGAGGATATCTCTCGTTCCTTTCAGCCGTAGAGTATTCATTGTGTTTATCGTCATGGTAGAACTGGCTAGCCAGGCTGTTAGCTATCAGCTTTATAATTTTGCCGTGATCCTCATCACATGTTTCTTCAAAATTAGAGGCCTCTGTACGTTTTGTAGACTTAACCAGTTTATTTATGTCCTTTTTCGGTATTCTATAATTTGAGAGACCCATACGACGGGCACCAAACGTTCCTTGTTCAGCTCTGTAGTTTTTCTTTTTTTCTTTTTCAGTTTTTGCATCTTTGCTTTCTACTTTTTTCTTTTTTGTCAACGGCCTTTGTGCACATTGTATTTTCAGGACATCGTCCCTGTTGTCACTGCTGCTTTCAATAGCTGATATTTCAATGTCCATTTCGTTGTTAGAATTTCTACCTTGTTCCTTGTATTCTTCTAGTAAGTTATCTGCGGGTATTAGTATAGGTAGGAGTATCTTTCATTTTATATATATCAAAAGTATCCACCAATTGTAAACGAAATATAGCCGGGAGAGGAATGAAAATGACCGTAGAGAAGAAAAAGAAAGAACAAGGAAGTATAAAAGAATCAAAAAAGATAGTCAAAAAAATAGTAAAAAAAGTAGTAAAAAAAGTAAAAAAGTAAAAAAAGAAGACGTAGTACCTTCAGGTTCTTGTTGTCTTGTAGATTTCGTATTTTGACAGTTAGCCATAGTTGATAGTATAGATTATTTTTTCCTCAGTTTCTTGTGCATATACTGGTGGTCGCCAAACAAGAGGGCAAGATAAGGTATGTCAAGTGTTTTATAGTGCTTCAATGATGCGACCAAAATTAGCATGCGAGACAGCATACACAGTGTGTAATTGTGGTGTGATATTGGTATACAAGTTAGAGTACTGTGATCATACATGGCGCGGGTGCCTAAGAGGAAGAAGCTTGCGATTTCTAAGGAAATCTTGGATTCCACCCATAAGAGCAATATTGGTTTGATGACAAAAAATAAACAGCCACGTAAAGCGTACTGTAAACTAAGAAATAAAGGTGTAGTACCAACCTCAGCGAAAATTCCCTAGGCTGTCCACGTATGAACTTGTATCGTGAGGGGATTGGGTCCCAATTATGTGAAAGTGAAAAGCAACATCTCCAATATTTTGTGTCTTTCTAGGGCCAAAATGGGTGGTTTGGTCCAAATATGTTTTAATTCATCATCCTCAGCGATTATGTGCCAATGTGCTTTCAGTATATTGCGAATTTTAACAGTTCTATTGTCAAATTGTACAATAAAGGGTAGATTTCTACCCTTACTTGTTTCAATATTTGACTCTCTTATTGAGTTATCCAGTAGATCTCTTTGAGATAGTGTAAGAACTTTGTAAAATTGTTTATCAATCTCTTTTGGTTCATAACCCCTGCCCACGATATCTCTTTCAACCTCTTCCAGGTATTTATAAACATTAGCATTATCAACGTTATCTGGTTGCCATATAGATTTTACCCTGAAGGGCGTTTTTGTGTTGTTATTCAAATCACTTTTAAAGTGATAGTGTATCATCATTCTTCTTTTGAATTCTAGGAAGGCCCTTTTTGCAGTATATGTTTGTACTGGTTTAGGGGTCATTACGAATGATAGCCCCTTATTTAGAACAGATATTTGTTGTGGTGTAAGAACCCTATTGCTAAAATTTAGAATGCTGTTGTTTTTGTATTTATAAGTTGTTTTTACCTCTCTCTTGAGGTATTTTCGCACCGAAGATTTGTGTTGTTTTGACCTTGCGCGCCGTTTTCTGTTGTGGCCTAAGATTTTTCTAAGGCATGTATTATTGTGTGAGTTCTTAAACACCGGTTTTCTGATAGATACTATTGGAAAAAATTAATTCAGAGACTAATCATACAGAGTACAACAAGAAAAAGAGAAATATCGAAGCAACAGAACAAAACTCATTAGAGATATATACAAGAACAATTTTATAGTTCAGAGATAGTATGTAATGACATTTTTAAAGGTATAGTTTTATAGTGTTCTCAACGATTTGTTATTTTTATTCTCTTGGACGTTTGGCACCAGATGAGGGCCCTCTCGTGTGAAGCGGTATTGTATATGTTTATCCATGGCCATTTTTTCTGCCGTTTTATAGATTTTGTCAGAATTATTGGTATATCGTTTTTCAGCCATGCTTTTGCGTGCTTTAGTGCATTCTTGTTGTGCCTCACCCATGGCCTTGTGATGTTTGGCTAAAAGCCCACACATTGTTTTAGCGAATGTTTCTTTTGCCCTCATCATCTCCGAAGAGATTTCTGAAGAAATGTCGTTTTTGTATCTAATTTCTATCTTTGGTAAAAGGAACGGAGGATATCTCTCGTTCCTTTCAGCCGTAGAGTATTCATTGTGTTTATCGTCATGGTAGAACTGGCTAGCCAGGCTGTTAGCTATCAGCTTTATAATTTTGCCGTGATCCTCATCACATGTTTCTTCAAAATTAGAGGCCTCTGTACGTTTTGTAGACTTAACCAGTTTATTTATGTCCTTTTTCGGTATTCTATAATTTGAGAGACCCATACGACGGGCACCAAACGTTCCTTTTTCAGCTCTGTAGTTTTTCTTTTTTTCTTTTTCAGTTTTTGCATCTTTGCTTTCTACTTTTTTCTTTTTTGTCAACGGCCTTTGTGCACATTGTATTTTCAGGACATCGTCCCTGTTGTCACTGCTGCTTTCAATAGCTGATATTTCAATGTCCATTTCGTTGTTAGAATTTCTACCTTGTTCCTCGTATTCTTCTAGTAAGTTATCTGCGGGTATTAGTATAGGTATGAGTATCTTTCATTTTATATTTATCAAAAGTATCCACCAATTGTAAACGAAATATAGCTGGGAGAGGAATGAAAATGACCGTAGAGAAGTAAAAGAAAGAACAAGGAAGTATAAAAGAATCAAAAAAGATAGTCAAAAAAATAGTAAAAAAAGTAGTAAAAAAAGTAAAAAAGTAAAAAAAGAAGACATAGTACCTTCAGGTTCTTGTTGTCTTGTAGATTTCGAATTTTGACGGTTAGCCATAGTTGATAGTATAGATTATTTTTTCCTCAGTTTCTTGTGCATATACTGGTGGTCGCCAAACAAGAGGGCGAGATAAGGTATGTCAAGTGTTTTATAGTGCTTCAATGACGCGACCAAAATTAGCATGCGAGACAGCATACACAGCGTGTAATTGTGGTGTGATATTGGTATACAAGTTAGAGTACTGTGATCATACATGGCGCGGGCGCCTAAGAGGAAGAAGCTTGCGGCGATTTCTAAGGAAATCTTGGATTCCACCCATAAGAGCAATATTGGTTTGATGACAAAAAATAAACAGCCACGTAAAGCGTACTGTAAACTAAGAAATAAAGGTGTAGTACCAACCTCAGCGAAAATTCCCTAGGCTGTCCACGTATGAACTTGTATCGTGAGGGGACTGGGTCCCAATTATGTGAAAGTGAAAAGCAACATCTCCGATATTTTTGTGTCTTTCTAGGGCCAAAACGGGTGGTTTGGTCCAAATACGTTTTAATTCATCATCCTCAGCGATTATGTGCCAATGTGCTTTCAGTATATTGCGAATTTTAGCAGTTCTATTGTCAAATTGTATAATAAAGGGTAGATTTCTACCCTTACTTGTTTCAATATTAGACTCTCTTACTGAGTTATCCAGTAGATCTCTTTGAGATAGTGTTAGAACTTTGTAAAATTGTTTATCAATCTCTTTTGGTTCATAACCCCTGCCCACGATATCTCTTTCAACCTCTTCCAGGTATTTATAAACATTAGCATTATCAACGTTATCTGGTTGCCATATAGATTTTACCCTGAAGGGCGTTTTTGTGTTGTTATCCAAATCACTTTTAAAGTGATAGTGTATCATCATTCTTCTTTTGAATTCTAGGAAGGCCCTTTTTGCAGTATATGTTTGTACTGGTTTAGGGGTCATTACGAATGATAGCCCCTTATTTAGAACAGATATTTGTTGTGGTGTAAGAACCCTATTGCTCAAATTTAGAATGCTGTTGTTTTTGTATTTATAAGTTGTTTTTACCTCTCTCTTGGGGTATTTTCGCACCGAAGATTTGTGTTGTTTTGACCTTGCTCGCCGTTTTCTGTTGTGGCCTAAGATTTTTCTAAGGCATGTATTATTGTGTGAGTTCTTAAACACCGGTTTTCTGATAGGTACTATTGGAAAAAATTAATTCAGAGACTAATCATACAGAGTACAACAAGAAAAAGAGAAATATCGAAGCAACAGAACAAAATCATTAGAGATATATACAAGAACAATTTTATAGTTCAGAGATAGTATGGAATGACATTTTTAAAGGTATAGTTTTATAGTGTTCTCAATGATTTGTTATTTTTATTCTCTCGGACGTTTGGCACCAGACGTAGGGCCCTCTCGTGTGAAGCGGTATTGTATATGTTTATCCATGGCCATTTTTCTGCCGTTTTATAGATTTTGTCAGAATTATTGGTATATCGTTTTTCAGCCATGCTTTTGTGTGCTTTAGTGCATTCTTGTTGTGCCTCAGCCATGGCCTTGTGATGTTTGGCTAAAAGCCCACACATTGTTTTAGCGAATGTTTCTTTTGCCCTCATCATCTCGAAGAGATTTCTGAAGAAATGTCGTTTTTGTATCTAATTTCTATCTTTGGTAAAAGGAACGGAGGATATCTCTCGTTCCTTTCAGCCGTAGAGTATTCATTGTGTTTATCGTCATGGTAGAACTGGCTAGCCAGGCTGTTAGCTATCAGCTTTATAATTTTGCCGTGATCCTCATCACATGTTTCTTCAAAATTAGAGGCCTCTGTACGTTTTGTAGACTTAACCAGTTTATTTATGTCCTTTTTCGGTATTCTATAATTTGAGAGACCCATACGACGGGCACCAAACGTTCCTTGTTCAGCTCTGTAGTTTTTCTTTTTCTTTTTCAGTTTTTGCATCTTTGCTTTCTACTTTTTTCTTTTTTGTCAACGGCCTTTGTGCACATTGTATTTTCAGGACATCGTCCCTGTTGTCACTGCTGCTTTCACTAGCTGATATTTCAATGTCCATTTCGTTGTTAGAATTTCTACCTTGTTCCTCGTATTCTTCTAGTAAGTTATCTGCGGGTATTAGTATAGGTATGAGTATCTTTCATTTTATATATATCAAAAGTATCCACCAATTGTAAACGAAATATAGCCGGGAGAGGAATGAAAATGACCGTAGAGAAGTAAAAGAAAGAACAAGGAAGTATAAAAGAATCATAAAAGATAGCCAAAAAAATAGTAAAAAAAGTAGTAAAAAAAGTAAAAAAGTAAAAAAAGAAGACGTAGTACCTTCAGGTTCTTGTTGTCTTGTAGATTTCGTATTTTGACAGTTAGCCATAGTTGATAGTATAGATTATTTTTTCCTCAGTTTCTTGTGCATATACTGGTGGTCGCCAAACAAGAGGGCAAGATAAGGTATGTCAAGTGTTTTATAGTGCTTCAATGATGCGACCAAAATTAGCATGCGAGACAGCATACACAGTGTGTAATTGTGGTGTGATATTGGTATACAAGTTAGAGTACTGTGATCATACATGGCGCTGGCGCCTAAGAGGAAGAAGCTTATGCGGCGATTTCTAAGGAAATCTTGGATTCCACCCATAAGAGCAATATTGGTTTGATGACAAAAATAAACAGCCACGTAAAGCGTACTGTAAACTAAGAAATAAAGGTGTAGTACCAACCTCAGCGAAAATTCCCTAGGCTGTCCACGTATGAACTTGTATCGTGAGGGATTGGGTCCCAATTATGTGAAAGTGAAAAGCAACATCTCCAATATTTTTGTGTCTTTCTAGGGCCAAAATGGGTGGTTTGGTCCAAATATGTTTTAATTCATCATCCTCAGCGATTATGTGCCAATGTGCTTTCAGTATATTGCGAATTTTAATAGTTCTATTGTCAAATTGTACAATAAAGGGTAGATTTCTACCCTTACTTGTTTCAATATTTGACTCTCTTATTGAGTTATCCAGTAGATCTCTTTGAGATAGTGTAAGAACTTTGTAAAATTGTTTATCAATCTCTTTTGGTTCATAACCCCTGCCCACGATATCTCTTTCAACCTCTTCCAGGTATTTATAAACATTAGCATTATCAACGTTATCTGGTTGCCATATAGATTTTACCCTGAAGGGCGTTTTTGTGTTGTTATTTAAATCACTTTTAAAGTGATAGTGTATCATCATTCTTCTTTTGAATTCTAGGAAGGCCCTTTTTGCAGTATATGTTTGTACTGGTTTAGGGGTCATTACGAATGATAGCCCCTTATTTAGAACAGATATTTGTTGTGGTGTAAGAACCCTATTGCTCAAATTTAGAATGCTGTTGTTTTTGTATTTATAAGTTGTTTTTACCTCTCTCTTGAGGTATTTTCGCACCGAAGATTTGTGTTGTTTTGACCTTGCGCGCCGTCTTCTGTTGTGGCCTAAGATTTTTCTAAGGCATGTATTATTGTGTGAGTTCTTAAACACCGGTTTTCTGATAGGTACTATTGGAAAAAATTAATTCAGAGACTAATCATACAGAGTACAACAAGAAAAAGAGAAATATCGAAGCAACAGAACAAAATCATTAGAGATATATACAAGAACAATTTTATAGTTCAGAGATAGTATGGAATGACATTTTTAAAGGTATAGTTTTATAGTGTTCTCAATGATTTGTTATTTTTATTCTCTCGGACGTTTGGCACCAGACGTAGGGCCCTCTCGTGTGAAGCGGTATTGTATATGTTTATCCATGGCCATTTTTTCTGCCGTTTTATAGATTTTGTCAGAATTATTGGTATATCGTTTTTCAGCCATGCTTTTGTGTGCTTTAGTGCATTCTTGTTGTGCCTCAGCCATGGCCTTGTGATGTTTGGCTAAAAGCCCACACATTGTTTTAGCGAATGTTTCTTTTGCCCTCATCATCTCCGAAGAGATTTCTGAAGAAATGTCGTTTTTGTATCTAATTTCTATCTTTGGTAAAAGGAACGGAGGATATCTCTCGTTCCTTTCAGCCGTAGAGTATTCATTGTGTTTATCGTCATGGTAGAACTGGCTAGCCAGGCTGTTAGCTATCAGCTTTATAATTTTGCCGTGATCCTCATCACATGTTTCTTCAAAATTAGAGGCCTCTGTACGTTTTGTAGACTTAACCAGTTTATTTATGTCCTTTTTCGGTATTCTATAATTTGAGAGACCCATACGACGGGCACCAAACGTTCCTTGTTCAGCTCTGTAGTTTTCTTTTTCTTTTCAGTTTTGCATCTTTGCTTTCTACTTTTTTCTTTTTTGTCAACGGCCTTTGTGCACATTGTATTTTCAGGACATCGTCCCTGTTGTCACTGCTGCTTTCACTAGCTGATATTTCAATGTCCATTTCGTTGTTAGAATTTCTACCTTGTTCCTCGTATTCTTCTAGTAAGTTATCTGCGGGTATTAGTATAGGTATGAGTATCTTTCATTTTATATATATCAAAAGTATCCACCAATTGTAAACGAAATATAGCCGGGAGAGGAATGAAAATGACCGTAGAGAAGTAAAAGAAAGAACAAGGAAGTATAAAAGAATCATAAAAGATAGTCAAAAAAATAGTAAAAAAAGTAGTAAAAAAAGTAAAAAAGTAAAAAAAGAAGACGTAGTACCTTCAGGTTCTTGTTGTCTTGTAGATTTCGTATTTTGACAGTTAGCCATAGTTGATAGTATAGATTATTTTTTCCTCAGTTTCTTGTGCATATACTGGTGGTCGCCAAACAAGAGGGCAAGATAAGGTATGTCAAGTGTTTTATAGTGCTTCAATGATGCGACCAAAATTAGCATGCGAGACAGCATACACAGTGTGTAATTGTGGTGTGATATTGGTATACAAGTTAGAGTACTGTGATCATACATGGCGCGGGCGCCTAAGAGGAAGAAGCTTGCGGCGATTTCTAAGGAAATCTTGGATTCCACCCATAAGAGCAATATTGGTTTGATGACAAAAAATAAACAGCCACGTAAAGCGTACTGTAAACTAAGAAATAAAGGTGTAGTACCAACCTCAGCGAAAATTCCCTAGGCTGTCCACGTATGAACTTGTATCGTGAGGGGATTGGGTCCCAATTATGTGAAAGTGAAAAGCAACATCTCCAATATTTTTGTGTCTTTCTAGGGCCAAAATGGGTGGTTTGGTCCAAATATGTTTTAATTCATCATCCTCAGCGATTATGTGCCAATGTGCTTTCAGTATATTGCGAATTTTAACAGTTCTATTGTCAAATTGTACAATAAAGGGTAGATTTCTACCCTTACTTGTTTCAATATTTGACTCTCTTATTGAGTTATCCAGTAGATCTCTTTGAGATAGTGTAAGAACTTTGTAAAATTGTTTATCAATCTCTTTTGGTTCATAACCCCTGCCCACGATATCTCTTTCAACCTCTTCCAGGTATTTATAAACATTAGCATTATCAACGTTATCTGGTTGCCATATAGATTTTACCCTGAAGGGCGTTTTTGTGTTGTTATTTAAATCACTTTTAAAGTGATAGTGTATCATCATTCTTCTTTTGAATTCTAGGAAGGCCCTTTTGCAGTATATGTTTGTACTGGTTTAGGGGTCATTACGAATGATAGCCCCTTATTTAGAACAGATATTTGTTGTGGTGTAAGAACCCTATTGCTCAAATTTAGAATGCTGTTGTTTTTGTATTTATAAGTTGTTTTTACCTCTCTCTTGAGGTATTTTCGCACCGAAGATTTGTGTTGTTTTGACCTTGCGCGCCGTTTTCTGTTGTGGCCTAAGATTTTTCTAAGGCATGTATTATTGTGTGAGTTCTTAAACACCGGTTTTCTGATAGATACTATTGGAAAAAATTAATTCAGAGACTAATCATACAGAGTACAACAAGAAAAAGAGAAATATCGAAGCAACAGAACAAAACTCATTAGAGATATATACAAGAACAATTTTATAGTTCAGAGATAGTATGTAATGACATTTTTAAAGGTATAGTTTTATAGTGTTCTCAACGATTTGTTATTTTTATTCTCTTGGACGTTTGGCACCAGACGTAGGGCCCTCTCGTGTGAAGCGGTATTGTATATGTTTATCCATGGCCATTTTTTCTGCCGTTTTATAGATTTTGTCAGAATTATTGGTATATCGTTTTTCAGCCATGCTTTTGCGTGCTTTAGTGCATTCTTGTTGTGCCTCACCCATGGCCTTGTGATGTTTGGCTAAAAGCCCACACATTGTTTTAGCGAATGTTTCTTTTGCCCTCATCATCTCCGAAGAGATTTCTGAAGAAATGTCGTTTTTGTATCTAATTTCTATCTTTGGTAAAAGGAACGGAGGATATCTCTCGTTCCTTTCAGCCGTAGAGTATTCATTGTGTTTATCGTCATGGTAGAACTGGCTAGCCAGGCTGTTAGCTATCAGCTTTATAATTTTGCCGTGATCCTCATCACATGTTTCTTCAAAATTAGAGGCCTCTGTACGTTTTGTAGACTTAACCAGTTTATTTATGTCCTTTTTCGGTATTCTATAATTTGAGAGACCCATACGACGGGCACCAAACGTTCCTTGTTCAGCTCTGTAGTTTTTCTTTTTTCTTTTTCAGTTTTTGCATCTTTGCTTTCTACTTTTTTCTTTTTTGTCAACGGCCTTTGTGCACATTGTATTTTCAGGACATCGTCCCTGTTGTCACTGCTGCTTTCACTAGCTGATATTTCAATGTCCATTTCGTTGTTAGAATTTCTACCTTGTTCCTCGTATTCTTCTAGTAAGTTATCTGCGGGTATTAGTATAGGTATGAGTATCTTTCATTTTATATATATCAAAAGTATCCACCAATTGTAAACGAAATATAGCCGGGAGAGGAATGAAAATGACCGTAGAGAAGTAAAAGAAAGAACAAGGAAGTATAAAAGAATCAAAAAAGATAGTCAAAAAAATAGTAAAAAAAGTAGTAAAAAAAGTAAAAAAGTAAAGAAAGAAGACGTAGTACCTTCAGGTTCTTGTTGTCTTGTAGATTTCGTATTTTGACGGTTAGCCATAGTTGATAGTATAGACTATTTTTTCCTCAGTTTCTTGTGCATATACTGGTGGTCGCCAAACAAGAGGGCGAGATAAGGTATGTCAAGTGTTTTATAGTGCTTCAATGACGCGACCAAAATTAGCATGCGAGACAGCATACACAGTGTGTAATTGTGGTGTGATATTGGTATACAAGTTAGAGTACTGTGATCATACATGGCGCGGGCGCCTAAGAGGAAGAAGCTTGCGGCGATTTCTAAGGAAATCTTGGATTCCACCCATAAGAGCAATATTGGTTTGATGACAAAAAATAAACAGCCACGTAAAGCGTACTGTAAACTAAGAAATAAAGGTGTAGTACCAACCTCAGCGAAAATTCCCTAGGCTGTCCACGTATGAACTTGTATCGTGAGGGGACTGGGTCCCAATTATGTGAAAGTGAAAAGCAACATCTCCGATATTTTTGTGTCTTTCTAGGGCCAAAAGGATGGTTTGGTCCAAATACGTTTTAATTCATCATCCTCAGCGGTTATGTGCCAATGTGCTTTCAGTATATTGCGAATTTTAACAGTTCTATTGTCAAATTGTACAATAAAGGGTAGATTTCTACCCTTACTTGTTTCAATATTTGACTCTCTTATTGAGTTATCCAGTAGATCTCTTTGAGATAGTGTTAGAACTTTGTTAAATTGTTTATCAATCTCTTTTGGTTCATAACCCCTGCCCACGATATCTCTTTCAACCTCTTCCAGGTATTTATAAACATTAGCATTATCAACGTTATCTGGTTGCCATATAGATTTTACCCTGAAGGGCGTTTTTGTGTTGTTATCCAAATCACTTTTAAAGTGATAGTGTATCATCATTCTTCTTTTGAATTCTAGGAAGGCCCTTTTTGCAGTATATGTTTGTACTGGTTTAGGGGTCATTACGAATGACCTCCACTGTACTGCATATCTGTACTGACTACCCGTACTTTGTTGTCCGTGAATACTTTGGCTACTAGTCCTACCTTGTCGTTCGCATATACTTGGACTAATAGCCCTACTTCCTCCTTTGCGTATGCTTGGCCTACTAGACCTCTTCGTTTTTCGATGTAGTTGGGCTACTAGCCTTACTTCATCCTTTGCGTATCGTTGGGATACTAGCCCTCTTCGTCATTTGCGTATTCTTGGGCTTCAAGCCCTAATTTGTCATTCGGGATGAACTGGGTCCTAGTAGCCCTATGTCGTAGATTTACTCCAAGTACTATGATATTAGGGAAGGGTGGGTGAGAAATTTTACTAACCAATTAGACAAGACAGACTTTCGCTTACCAGACACGATAACTGATAGAATGAGCCAGAAGGGAGTAAGTGGACATGGAAATACAAAATACCTTGTGACCTCAGCGTTAAAGCCCATTTACGCATGCGTAGAATATTACAGTGTCATCAACCTTTTGAAGCTAAAAGTATGTTGTGTGGTGAGTAGGCACATACTGAAAATACATACACTTTTCTTTTAAAGAAACTCTAGAAGGTTAAATAATTTGACTCTATTTAAGGTGAAAATTGTTAAGACCGTTTTAACCCAAAGATGTTAAGATGTTTAGACCAAAAAATGTAGCCTTAGGCAAGGTGCTCCACAGTTTTTGCTATAATCATTGCCGGCTCTAGCTTGGCTTCTGCATCATCTACTTCTACACAATGTTTGATTCTATTATGGCTCTTATAGCTAGATTAATGCGTATTTATTTCCAAACAGCAAATTTGCGGGTATAAGAGAAACAGCACAGGAGCTTGGACTTGGTGATGCAATTGGAGTGTAGTTAAGCAGGTAAGCTGGCTAAAGTGTATTACATATCAGCAAATAGCTACAGGACCTACAGAAAATATTGTAAATCTTAAGTTGATAACCTTAATTGATTCAAAGCCTATTGATATTTGATTACTGGATTTAGAGAATCAAAGGCAGTTGGCCAGTGTGAAAGATTTGCTTTTGAGCTGGTACTCCTATCAATAACAAATGGTACAGACAAACTTTAGAGTAAGGGAAATTGGTTAGATATTATATAAATCATTATTATTGGCAATTCAGGCTGCAAAGGCTCAATTGAGGTGTCAGATTTGTTTGCTTCAATCGAGAGGCACTTCAATCCTTGGAATCTCGTACACCTGTTGTTATCTTTTTCACAGGAATTCTTTGGAAATCCTTTTGCTTCAATGGAAATATCGTACGCCTTTTTGATGAGTGAAATACCCCTCAACTTCAATAGTCAGTATACTACGCTGAAGTATGAATTGCAAATGAAAGTTGATTTTAAAATACATATCTACATAGTGTATATGCTTCTTTAAAAATAACTTTTTTAATACTGGTAATCTCTAACAGTGATCATATAGCCATTAAAGACAAGCTTTGCAAAAAATGTCCTACTATAACAATTGAAGCTTGACCATCGAACACTAAAGCACCTGAGCAGAAAGTGAAGCATATTTTAACAGAAGCCCAAAAGAATTCTCTGGACAAAGATATGATAAGATCTTGAAAGGTATTCTCAACTTGAACTAAATAAATTTCTTCAGGTTAAGCTTGATGGAAACAAGAGGAACAGGCTGTTTGTAACAGACTTTACTCAAAAAGCAAAATTATTTCAATGACTACTTCATCCCTCAGTGCTCAACAATTGACACCAGCAGTGAAATCCCTCAAGACGTACAAACACCTACTGCTCTCATTGACGATTTTGAAATATCTGATGAAAAAATTTTGAATATCATAAGATCACTCAACCCTAATAAAGCACACTGCTGGGACGAGACATCCATGAGAGTGATAAGATTAGGTGATGCCATTTTAGTTCTTTCCCTTAAGATAATATTCACAATTTCTTTGAGCAGTGGAATCTTTCCTCAAGTATGGAAGCATGCAAATGTCCTCCCTGTTTATAAGCAGAATGATAACAATGTGAAAAGAATTACCACCTGATCTCCCACCTTCCTATTTTTGGAAAATTTCTAGCAAGCTTATATATGATTCTTTATATTCACATCTTGTCCCTGTGAACTTCTGAACCCAAACCAATCGGGTTTCCTTCCAGATGACTCAACAATTAACCAATTGATCGTGATCACACATGCGATTTATAAAGTATTTGATTGGAGTCCACTGCTTGTTGTTCGCTCTGTTTATCTTCATATCTCTAAAGCTTTTGACAGGTTG
>JACTAT010000365.1:57824-157803 GCA_014526335.1 Chrysaora quinquecirrha | reverse complement strand
AGTAAAGGTACCAAGAGATGTATATACACCTCAACGGTATACTTTTTGGACTTCCAGTCTACCCAAGGGTATACTGTGTGAAATTTTAGTCTAGCCATGGTCTTGCCAAGGGTATCGTATTTAGGGTATCCAACTTTGAGTCCAGAGAACGGGCATGCTGTCAGGTTAAGTAGTCTGAGCAAGTAGGAATGTCATCCTATCCATTTTTGTTGATTAGAAATTTCCGACTTCAGACTAACAATTTCGAGATATATGCTGACTCGGATGCCTTAAAACTGAATCCAGTCAAGGGTATCATTTTGTGGAAATTGGTCTAGCCAAAGGTTCCATTTTCTCGCGCCGCAAATAAGATTTAGAATACGTACTGACGAACAAAATGCTAACATACTTTAAAACTCTACCGATTAATTAGTTATCAACAGCGCTATTTTCAAATCAAAACGAAATTCCATTTGTCTTCCAGGGAATTGATGAATGATATTGATGACTGAAGCAATAAAATGGAAGCTGCCAAGTGTAACACATATTTTTGGTATGGTTTTGATAATATTTTTGAACATAAACTAATAAATGATTACTGGCTGGAAACCTTTAATATACAGTTTTGGTTTGATTTGATAAGCATTTACTTTTTGGAACAGCTGACACTTCTATACTGAGGTATCGTATATGCTCATGTAATCTTCTCACGCTGACTTTATGTATAATCCTATTACGTTCTTAATTTTTATACATCAAACGTCTTTTTTTAAAATATATTTGGAATTTTTCGCCATTTTACAGGCGTGAATTATTTCCATGCTGTGGGAACTACTTACTACTACTTATTTCTACTTTCTTTTCAGCTTTTTCATGCTTTGAAGATTTAGTTGTTGGACGGCATCGTCAGTCCTACCACCAATTTGATTATTAGTTGGGGAAAAATTTTGACAAATTTGAAAAATTTCTGACCATGAAAGTCATCGAGTGAAGAATCGATATATTTTATGATCACACTCGTTCTAGGACAGTTCAATCGGAATTCGCTCCGATTCGAATTGGAAAATTGTCAGTACAGGACCAACGCAGGAGCACTTTAGCACTTTAGCCGAAAATGATACTCATAATCGTTTTGGCAATGTGTAGAGCATTTTCAGATACCTGATGCTAAGACCGACCAGATATTGTTATACAATAATGTCGTGGGGTGCTGAAGCCATATATTTGCTCATCAAATTTAAGTCATTTTCGATACCATACCAGAGTTTTTGGTAATTTATATGAAGAAAGCCAATCTAAGCCAAACAAGGGGTGTTATTTTGCAAAATCTTCCCAATGGACCCCCTAGATGGTTCTTGCTTACAGATTCTACCCAATTTACGCTGTTTTGTGCAGTTATGAATTTTTTACAAATCAAGGCTTGCCTGATTACAAATGAATATCATTAGTCCCATTAGTCACGCGCCAAAATGATCGCCACTATGTTGGATCACAGCCTAATCTGACAGAGCTTTTTAACTGAACGCCCATTTCTGCATAGTTATAGTATACCTACAGTATACCCTTTTTTGCTGAAAATACCATGCTTGCCCTTTGATTTTCATTCAAACTCATTAATAAGACCGAATAAGACCATAATTATGGCGTAGTCTACTTTTCAGCCTGCATTGATGGACGGTACTGATGTATGATGTACTGATTGAGGTACCAAATAGCATACAGTACGTCCTCGCTACTGAGAAACTGATACAAAAAACTGTACTATGGACGATTTCAGAGAACAATTATTAAAACTAGGCCCAAATAGGCTGTGTCAGAATGTGTTGCTCCTTAATAGCAGGAACTTACTGTATGTGCTATTACCGTGTATTGACTTTTCGCTTCTAGAATTTTGTGCTTTTGGTATATTATTATATTTTGATATTACTGTGTCATACCATTTAGTGGAGCCTCCATATTTTGGACACCCTGTGGGACCAATGTTATTGTCCGCTCAATGGAGATTGTTTTCACAAAGAAATTACCTTGGAGGAGAAATCATTGCCCGCTGGTCAGCGGTTTCCGTTATATAGAGATGTCTGTTAATAGAGGTTCCATTGTATGTCTTGTTGCGATAACTGATTGAGAAAAGCAAAGCTCTCAAGTGGCTAGCGAAAATGCTAATACGTAAAAATAAGCCGGTTGAATTGAGCTTCTCCTTCACAGTTCCGTTCCTTTGGCTGAACTACAGTCTTAGTTTCGGAGATTAGCCCTGTTTACACTACAAAAATTTAACCCAGGTTAACTTCAACCCGGGTCGAACCCGGGTTGAAATTTCGTAGTGTAAACAGGGCTATAGTCTTTGTCTCTAGAAATTGAAACTGCCTTACATTTCACCACCTGCGTCTAAGGGCAAACGGCGATGTGCAACACCTTCTGTACCTCCTTTAACACAGCTATCTCAATACATACAAAAGGAGTGTGGAGAAATCTATACCCTCCAATAAGGGCCATACAGCGGAGACTTCTTTACAGCGGAAGCATTAGTCCCACAGGTGTCCGTTACTCATACTGTAATGTAATGTGAATACCAACAGCATGTATTGGTGTCCCATGCTGCATGTGTCCCACTGTAGTGTGTATTATTTAACAGTATATGCGTTGCCTTTAATTTAAAGTTTGAACTTTGCCAAGGTTTTCTTTTCCTTCCTTTTTTTGGTTATCCTTACTATTCCTTTCCGATCATTTCAATGAGTTTATATTTGTAACGATATTGATTAACGTACTTAAAGGTTAACTATAAGGATTGATATTGGCTGCGCCTTTCATGGAACTAGAAAGAGCATCAATTATCACCCTTTGATGGGAGCAGTTTATCTTTGTTCCTTCCGATAGAAAAGATCACTGATCATGATCATTGAAGTCCATTAGACTTCCTCTGATGCACATCAACAGTGCAATAGCGACCTTATTGGTCAGAAAAACAATAAAGAAGAAACTATAATAGTTTCGATGTACGATCGAAACTATTGTGAACGATAACGAATCAAAGAAGTGATAGTTTGCCTTTAACATCATAGGTTCACATGGGTACCCAATCGTACCGCTCCATTTCTGTCCCAATTAATGGAACGAAAAATTAGCTGTTCCCTCGGGGACGGAACAGTGGCGTACTGGTTTTTATTACTATTCCCACGGGAGCAAAATCATTCCATTCAATGTTTTGTCCTTGATAAGACTTAATCAACATGTTTTTAAGGAACTTGATAAAGCTTTTTCCTTCTCCTTCTGACGAAAAGCTTTGGCAAGCGTTTCGATTTCTGGAACCGAATAATACTATATGAACGAACGAGTTGGAAGTTGGAACGGTACGTATTTCAATTCTAAAGTGGTTAAAGTGTCGAGATATTCAATTCAACAGCAGTAAATTTACAACCTATTTAAAGCTATCTTCCTGAAGGGAAGGAAAACCTTGGCAAATTCAGACTCTATTAGTTCTTCGTATTCTAATAATTTTATGCTTAGAATTGGTCTGGAACCAATTGTCGCTGGTAGTTTTAGTTTTTTCGTAATGTTTTTTATATCTTCATTTTGAGCAGTAGAAGAGGAAGAGGTTTTCTTGCTTCTCAAAGTCTTCAGTTTTGGTTTCGGATGACCAGAAAAATCAGATCCCAATGTTTTCTTTGAGTACACGTTATCCCGGTAAAATGGGTCCATGTGTGGGTCCATATTAGACTTATTACCTGAGTCGTAGTTATCGCTATTGAATTGACCTGCTGTTTTAGCGTCCAGCTTGAGCGATCTCATTTTAGTGTTAGCCTCGGTCTCACGAGTGATAGCTGGGACTTGATAAATTTGTTGAACGCAAAGTCCCCCCGGCCCGGGGGGGTTACTTCAATATGTAGACATACTAGACGTGCCGCTCATATGGATGGGTTTTTTCGACCGAAATTCTCTACACATGGGTCTGATATTCTGCTAGATTCTGGTTGATGGGTCGGTATTTTAGGATTTTCTTACCAATAGGTCCCATTATAATTTACCGCAAAGTGGCTGACAACCTTTCTACTTTGTTTTTATGTCCGGAGGACATATTAAGAGGGTGTTCGTTGTAATAGACATATAGGCATATAGACGCTTTTTCCTGCCAAACAGCGTAACAAAAGATAAACCACAAATGATAGGAATTAAACTTTGAAGTCACCGCAAGTGTTATTATTAGTGGGAATAATTAACAAAATGCAATTGCTTGCCAAAATCATCAATTAGTATCAACTGTTAGTGTAGCGCAGTGGAATAATGCGCTTGTTTCTTGCGCTAAGGGGCCGCACACAAATCGATTCTTTCACGCAAAACGTCCATTGGACGTTTTCAAATTACCCCCACCCCCCTCCCCCCAAAACGTCCCATTGAAATCGATATTATATTGCCTTCGCAAGCAAGACTGCAAATGACCTATTACGAGCCGAGCTCATGCCCCCCGAGTGGCCACCTCGAAGCCGAAGCAAAACATAACGCAACGCGTAAACGAAATAAATTTGACAACGAAACTTACGATAAGGATATTCCCCAATGCATTATAACTTAAATATCAAATTAAAAAGATATTTTGTAAGTCATGCGTGTCAAAAGTTTTTCCCAAAGTCGTTGGACTCAAAACGGCCTAAATATTTCGATGTCATCTACGTACAGGCTACGTTAGGCTACGTAGGTAGGCTAAATGTATTTAGAAAATGGCTGACAACTTACCGTAACTTCTCCGGTGGGTTTTGGAAAAACTTTTTTTAGCAAAAATGCAAAGTTCTCGAAAAAAATAATGATAGTCAGAAAAAATCGATATAACTGGATTTTGAAAACGTCCGGTCCTTGTACCCCCTCCCCCCAAACGTCCAATGGACGTTTTGCGTGAAAGAATCGATATGTGTGCGGCCCCTAAGGGTTGCGAACTCGATCCAAGATGCAGGAAACTAAAAATTTGACACCAAGATTTTCTCGCAAAAAAGCCGGCTCGGTCGGGCTTCAAAAAAGGGTTTCACTACAATATTGCAAAATGTTGCTCAAATTTAATTTGATTTGATTTTTTATTTTGAAATATTTTCATACAATTTTTTTATTGGGGTGTTATTCTCAGAGGTTTCTAGAAGTCCTCTTACATGTAAGATATTTTCGTGTGAAGAGAGGAGGAGATTGTGGCGCAGTAGAAATTGTTGCCAAGTTAGACAAAAATTTTTTCAAAACAGTTTGCGGCTTCGAGAATCATCTGAAAATAAATGGTTCAAAGTGGCAATCAATTCTTCAAAGTGCTACTAATTATCGAATATAGTCATCTGCATAGTATGCGAATTCTTATGATAGCTTTTGGAGATTCTAGAATAATAATTCATAATTTGAAGCGAAGATTAAGGTTTCGGTGCACTGAAGGGAGTTACTTGTTACACAGTTTAACCTATGAGTTCAAATTTATTAGTACATATACGTTACTAGAGGTTTTCTATTTTCGATTCAAAGTTTTGGGATTCTTCAAGGAAAGATTCATCTGATCACATTGTCAACAACCGCATCATCATCACAATAGATCATTATCATCATCACTATCATCATCACAATCACCAATCATTGTCGTCAACATGGTCATCATTGTCGAAGAAGATGATGATCATGTTGAAGACGATGATGATCTTGTTGAAGACGGTGATCATCATTTTCGTCTTCAACGTGATCATCATCATCGTCGTCGTCGTCGTCGAGTATCATAATCATCATCATGATCGTCTTTAGCATGATCATCATGGTCATTGTCATCCTCTTCAAAGTCATCATCATCTTCAAAATCATCATCATCATCATCATCATCATCACCATCATCATCATCATCATCATCATCATCATCATCATCATCATCACCATCATCACCAACTTAATCATCATTCTCGTCATCGTTGTCTTCTTCTTCGTCATCTTCGTCATTATTAACATCATCTTCATCATTATTATCATCATCATCAGCGTCCTTCGGACATTGCTACAGCGTTGCTATTTTTTGCTTTTGAAAGGATGAATTAGCAGCAACAACGGAGCACGGTCACATTGATTGCAAATAATCGCCGTCAGATTCGATTTTGCGAGATTTTTCGTGAATTCTAGCACTTTAAAAGGGTTTTAAAATCAACCAAATTCATACACAAGGGCTTGAAATTTCCCGATTTTCATGCAAATGGGTCAGAAATCCTTGAAAATCCTATCATACAAATGGGTCCCTTTGTCAAAGTCCAGATTCACGTCTGATCATGGACACATTGAAGTACCCCGGGCGCAAAGTCAAGCAAAGAACGGGACCGCCATATATCTCAGAGCACGAGGCAAGGCTAATTAATCACGTGACATCAAATTAACATAACAGGGATACAAGATAAAGTAGTAATAATCATAATGAGTACACATAACGCCCAGTTGATGTATCTCTAACAGGACTCAGGTACTAAGTCTAGGTCCATATACTATCTGGGTCCATTTATATGTAATATATCCTGGTACAAAATACCAAAAGGAGTCAGACCCACCTAGTTTTGCAGTCAAAACAGTTATTAGAATCTGTCTGCATGGTTACTGAGAGACAGAGCGAGCCCCGGGGTGATGTAATTTTACCTGAACCCATGACCCGTGAGGCCCTGGACTAATGAACTGAACATTTCACTGAGCGTCGTCCAAAATTGAAGTATGGATCATTTCGGTAAAAAGCGCCTGCAAGTCTGGAACACTCACTTGAAACACTGCCCAAAGGGTTATTAACTCTGGTTAAAAACATCCAAGAAAACGCCATTATTGTTTTTCTGTGGTGAGTATGGATCATTTCGGTATGACGTCACACGGCATTAAATTTTTTCAAAATCACATGATATCGAGTTTTCAATATGAAAATCGTATAAAGCAGCAAAAACTTAGTCTAGGTACAAAGTTTCAGCTTCCTAGCGTTTGTGTTCTTAATTTTATGAGCATTCAAAGTTCCCGATTTCATAAAGGCTTTGACCGCAAAAAATGAACTTGGTGAAACTTTTACCCCACACGGTCAAAGCCCTTATAAAATCGTGAACTTTGAACGCTCGTAAAATCGATTCCACAAGCGCTGAGATAGTAAAACTTTGCACCTAGACTAATTTTTGGGTGCTTTATACGATTTTCGCATCAAAAAATTGATATCTTGCGATTTCGAAATTTTTTTTTCTACCGAAATGATCTATATTACAATTACAATATACGCATGTGCTTGACAGCAACTGTATAAGCTGGATGAGTCTCAGTATAGGCTGGCCCGCCTCCATGTAAACAGGCCCTCATTCATAGTTGGCGAAGGCTGCGATTAGACTTAAAAAAGTGCAAGCAGGAACACAAAAGACACAAAAGACAAATAAGTTTTTTAAAAGTTATTAATATTTCTTCAGTGTGTGAACAGGCCCTCAATATAACTTGCCTCAAAATAAGGCTGTCGGAGAAAAAAGCGAGCCTGCAGGAAACAAAGGCGACATTCGTACGAGCATGCGCTTTAGATTACTTGACTTATCCAAAAAAGCGCCTGCAAGTCTGGAACACTCACTTGAAACACTGCCCAAAGGGTTATTAACTCTGGTTAAAAGCATCCAAGAAAACGCCATTATTGTTTTCTGTGGTGAGTAGTGAGCTTCTCGTGGTTTATTATGCTTTACAGCTTGATGCGGTGAATAAAAGCTTCTGTGGTGAGTTCATTTCATAGGTTTTTTGCTTGATGTGGTTGAAAGACACTGTCGTGGTGGATTATCACTACTGCGGTTGATTTTTCTGCCTTTGTGTGGTGGCTAGGCCCTTTGCTTTGGCCTTGTAACGTTGGACGTTAGAGTTTTGTAAATGCAGCTATTTCTATCCTATTTTTACGGGAAGTGCTGAAACACAGTCGGCAAATCAAATGAAAAACAAGTAACAACATGCGAAAGAAAAACAGTCCTATCAGTTCTATGGCTCACACAAGTGATACAAGAACTGAAGAAGAAATGCCAGAAGAAACGACTATTGTCAGTGTCATCAAAGAAAACAAGCTCGAATGCAGTACTTGTGGTCGAAAGTTCCACAGGAAAGATACACTAAAACGACATGAAATGAAACATACTGGGGAGAAGACTCCTCATTATTGCGACATATGCAATAAGCATTTCAGAGGAAAATGGGAACTAGGCCGCCACAATGCAACTCATCAGAAGAAAGTTTTATATTGTGATACTTGCATGGTAGAATTTTCATCGCAAAGTGCTCTTGTTAATCATGAAGTAAGCAGTCATGGAGCCAACAGTGAGCTGATAAAGTATGCTTGTCCTGTATGCAAGAGAGTATTTTCCAACAGGTATGGGTACGAAGGGCATTTGCGAAAACACAAGAAAAATGATGTAAACATTGATGTTGATGTTGTAGATATCAGTTGCAAGAAGTGTGGCAAGATGTTTACTTATCAACAAAGCTTAACACGACACGAAAAGGTCTGTGATTCAGAAAATTACCATAATAAGTTGTTTATTTGCCCCCATGTTCCTTGCAAAAGAAGATTCACTAACAAGAAGGGCCTATCTGTCCATATCAAGACCATTCATGAGAAAAAATTCTACACCTGCTCTTGTGGAAAGTCTTACAGTTATACGAGTGGGCTGTGGAAGCACAAGAAAACTTGTGGTATTCCAGCTGAGGAAAAAATTGTCGATATTCATGAGCAAATGATGGCTACCAATAGTATTGAAGATGAATCAATCGCCTCAATGGCTTTCAATGAAATGCCACAGGAGTTAACAGAGGAATCTTAAACTTAAATTTTGCTTGACTTTAACCCTCAATTTGTCAAAATTTTAACCTTTACCTTCATAGTTTTTTTTTTACAAAGTTATAGATTTTAACCTCAGTCACAATCCCACATGAAAGAAAGCTGCCTTACTTTAGAATTTTGGTTGTCAAATATTTCATGATGATGATGATTGCCATGGTGATGAATACTTAGTAAGTGTAATACACAATTTCAGAGACATGGAATTCACTATAGTACTCTAAGGTGCCAAATAAATGTCCCCCCCATTTATTAATTTGAGTTTTTTCCCCCACCCCCCAGACCTTAGAAGGATCCCCCATTTGTTAATTTTGGAAAAACAAATTTTACTTGTGAAAGGATTAAACTACGTTTATTAAATTTTCCCCACCCATTACCTCATTAGGGCCCCCATTTATTAAATTTTGAAACCCCCGTTTATTTGGCACCTTAGAGTATGCACTTTTCATTTTCATAGCAATTTTCATTCTTTTGACATTTTTGATACATACTGAAGATGTTCACTGAACAAGTGCCAACGTTGTCCATTGAGAAATGTTCAGTGCGTTTGGCAACCCATGTTGGGACTTTTTATTTTTCTATTAGAGACAGCTGGAGCGATCTGGAGTCCAAAGTTGATAAAAAATATAAAGATGCTTGAAAGTTTTCAGCGTAGGGCCACAAAATTAGTATATGTATTAAAAGACAAATCATACAGTGATCGATTACGTGCCTTAAACTTACCATCACTTGAATATAGAAGAAAGAGAGGAGATATGATTCTGACATTTAAACTCCTGAATGGACTTATGGATACTGATATCTCTAATCTATTTCAAATAAGAAAAACAAATACAAGAGGACACAGACAAAAGCTATTCAAAAAGCGATGCAACTCAAATATTAGAAAACTGTTCTTCACTCAAAGAGTTATCAATGACTGGAATGCATTGCCCAGTGAAGCCATTAACTGTACAACTGAGAACAATTCGAAAGGTTTTATGACAGAATCACTATTGCTAGTAGATATAATTTTAGTTGAAGTCGTTTAGTTGTAGTGTTTTATGTAACCAACAGGGTTTTATAGGTCTTTGACCTTCTTATTCCCTTAACATTTATATTATTATTATTATTATAGTTGGGATAAAATGTGATCAAGTACAATGTGGGGAGGATTAAAAATTTTTATTTTTAAGGTGTCAACTACTTTGTTTTTAATAATTATAATGGCGATCTAAAAATGCATTTGACAAGGGCTGCTTCAATTGTTCAGTGAAAAGTTCACCAGAATGTTCAATGGGTTTGGCCACCCTACACCCCCTAGCACTGAATAACACTGAACAATGTTTGGACTTGTTTCGTGAACATGTTCAGTCAGTTTGGCCAGGGCTTAATAATGAATGTATGAAGTAGTGTTTGAAATAGTAAATTTTCTAATCAAATAGAAAATACTTTCTTTTGAAATGTTCTAAAGTATATCTAAATGTTTCGTCCCACTTATACTTAATACACCTTTTCAACTAAGAGCCTCGTTTCTGAAAAAAATTGAATATCAAGTCATAGAAACATTCCAACTTCAGATTCGAATTCAGCACCTTCATTTTAGTCTTGAGGCAAAGTTTTATGCTTCTAGTCCTTAGGATATCGATTTTACAAGTGTTAAAAGTTTGAAATTGTATAAAGGATTTAACTGTGAAAAGTAGCTGGAGTGAAATTTTACACCCCCAGTCATTTTCCACGGTCAATTTCCTTGTGAATTTTTCAACTTTTAATCGCTATAGAATCAACATTGTAAGGACTAGAAGGGTAAAAATTTGCCTCAAAACTAAAATACCGGTGCTCAATTTGAATCTGAAGTCGAAATGTTTCTACAACTTAATTTTCAATGTTGTTGAAAATGAGGCCCTTAGTTGAAAAGGTGTATTACCTATCTAAAGTCCCATGTTAAGTTCAGCAGCACACAAGGAGAAGAGTGATGTCTGAACCAGGCTTTACAAAAGATTTATTGACATTCATTAAATAAATTAATTATTCTTGTAGAATTTTTTTCATCAGTCAAATAGTTCTTGTTCAGTTGGTTTTTCAATCCAATCTGGAAATGCTTTGAAGAACATTTTTCTTGCGTTTTCATAGTCTGGGTCTGAATGTTTTGATTCTTGGTAATTCTTGTTCTTCTTGTTTCTGTTAAAAAGGATTCAAGAAAAATAAAATGCAGTAGTTTGATCTGATAGAATGGAACTGAGCCTTCAAATCATGTAGAAATCTCGGAATGCAATGGAAGTACTGGAGTGGATCAAACCTTGCAATTGGCAATGGAATGAAATTTGTGGAACGGAACCCTTTCCATAGATGGGAGTGAAAACCTTTGATAAACTCAACTCCTAAAGCATTTGTTGAAGATACCATAATGGTTGAAAATAAAGATAAATCTGTCATTGAGCAGGCAGTACGATACTTGCCAGTGAAATTGGTTTAAATAGCCAGTTTAACAAATGTGGCTTAATAAAGCTGTTCTGTAAAACGTCAGTGTAAGTGAAAGCAGATGAACCGATGAACCTTGAAATAATTTTAAAATGGAATCATGAAATGGAATAATCCTGAAATGGATTCATGGAATGGAATAGCCTTGAAATGGAGCCATGGAATGGAATAACCTTGAAATGGAATCATGGAATGGAATAACCTTGAAATTGAAACATGGAATGGAATAACCTTGAAATGGAATCGTGGAATGGAATTGAAATCAAACTTAACAATTAAAAGCAGACCTTGGACTCATTTTGAAACATTGGAATAAGAAAATCTTGCAGGATTCAAGACTTACATTTTCTTAGTATCCATTGGTGTTTCAAAGTAGTTCAAAATGCTTTTATATTCTTTAAAAAGAGCTGACTTGGATACAGCACACCTAAGAAAAAATGAAAACAGAACTTTACACTGCCGTTTTGCTTGGTAAATATACATGCAGTGAAGCAAAGCCTTGCCAAACTAGTAAGGAAAGGAGATCCCACATGGTACATGTCGTCTGATCTCCATAAAGAGGAGGCATACTTACTGTGCATTTATGGTAGAGTTATGCTTTTTTGTTGTTCCTTGTTTCGCACCATTTACAATTACCTCGTGAATGAACGGATCTTTACAATACAGTATAGCTAAAAGAGATAGAGTTTTAGTTTTAAAGAAGTAGGAAATTGGTTTAGCAGTCTGCAAGCAGCTGTGACCTTAAAAAGCGTTTATCTTGACTACAGGGACGGCGCCATGAATTTCAATCTGGGGGGGCTAAAAACTTATTTTAGTGACGAAGGAGGACCCACCATGGTTGGGTCCGACGCGCTAGAAAATTTTTGAAATTGTACCTTCTAGAATTGCTTAAAAAAAGTATTCGCAGAGGTAAATATAGTAGAGTAGTACAGTAGTTAAGTTTGCAATCGAAACTGGCAATGCTATCTGGTTATAAAGATACACTTATCAATGTTACGAACTAATTTCACAGTCTAAATTGAATTTAACTTTCATTTCGTTCGATTTGTTTACATGATATTTCAAACGCTCTATTCCTCCACCTTGAGAGCTTAAAATCGACCGAAAAGAAACTTTCTGCTGTCGTTCTTACTGGCAAACTCATTTGCAACATCTTTAAGATTCACACCGTCAGTTAAGCTTTTATGCGAATGTAAAATTGCCAAGGAGTTAAATCTCGGGGCTAACATTTTGGAACGCATCCATGTTTTTATCCTTCGTGCAAGTGAAAAGGATCGTTCTGCAGTAGCTGTGGTTGCTGGGTTTACTAACAGTAGCTTGCAAATCGTGTTAATGTTTGGAATAAGTGATCGTTGCTGCTGTAAAACTTTCATATGATCCACGACGTCTTTGAAACAATTTGGTTTTTCGTTCATAAACATGACACGAAGGATATCACACTCCATCACCAGCTGATCAACATTGACATCCGTAGAATAATGTTTACGCAAATAATCTTGCTCTTCGGTAATATCTTGTGATTCTATCGATTTAAGAAGCAATTCCTCCATGTGTTTATAAGCAATGAAACTTGGCTGGGTGAATCTTTCTCTTATAGAGCCTACCATGGTGTCTAATGCTTCATAGAAGATGCAGCGGTAATGATCACGTGCTGTTACTGGGTGGTAGGCAGGTTCACTGCTGTAACCCTCTACAAATTTTAAGATTGAATAATCAGGGGATTTTCTTTTCCTTTTAGTGACAGGTTCTTTGATAAAGGCATATGCTTGAGCTTTTTTAACCACCGCATCATAAAGACTATTGAATGAATCTTC
Organism: Chrysaora quinquecirrha; assembly: GCA_014526335.1. NCBI lineage: Eukaryota > Metazoa > Cnidaria > Scyphozoa > Semaeostomeae > Pelagiidae > Chrysaora > Chrysaora quinquecirrha. The sequence goes on along the minus strand of JACTAT010000365.1, from coordinate 144,735 downwards.
GTTCCTCATGCTTTTTAAAACGGTGATCACGAGGTCAGCATTTCTTTTACCATCACAGGCAGACATCTTTTCCCCTTGCAAAGTTCTGGACAAATTGTCAGTATGAGAGAAGAGTCTATGACCAATGTTTAACCCGAAGAACAAGTCAAATGTAGTCATCTGTTTTTTTACTCCGATGATGCGAGATTTCAAATCAGTCTGCATGGGGTCATTATCTAAACAGTGCTCCCACAACTTCATCAGGTATTCATAATTATCAAGTACCCTTTTGAAGCAATCCGCTGGAACAGTCCAACGAGTCTCTGACAGCTTCAAGATCCCGTTGGCTTTATACACCTCTTCCTCGTTGGATTCAACTAGGTCTTTTAGCTTTCCAAGCACGTTTTCTCTTTTTGGTGAGTATTTCACCAAAATAATTATTTCACCAGCTGTCCCCATGGTTTCTCTCAAAATTTTGATACTTTTCGTTGTGTCCTTCACAGAAAGGGACAAAGAATGTGCATGACAGTGCGTTTCTACCGCAAGTCGTTGAAGATCACGTAACTGAACTGCGACACCTGAATTTTTCCCAAGCATATTGCTTGCGCCATCATAGCATTGGCCTCGACACATATCGAGATTGATCTGATATCGGGTGAGAATGTCCTTGATTGAAGAGACAATAGTTTCACTACTGATATTTGGGATTTCATAAAAACCAAGAAACTTCTCGATTACATCCAGGTTGTCAGTCACCCAACGTATACAAAATGTCAGCTGTTCTTTATTTGAAACATCAGTGTATTCATCCGCCATAATTGAATAATAATTCCCTCTGATCTCCTCAAGCAGTTTACGTACAACGCCATTGGCCATTATATTTATTATCTCATTTTGAGCGTCATGTGATGTAAATTTTGACTGCTTTCTTGCCAGCTATTCTTCAAGCTGAGGAAAGGACTGCGACCTCTTCTTCAGGTACTGAATTAAATTCGACTCTTCGTCATCATCACCTCGAACAGCCAAGCCTTGGCGAGTTAAAAATTGAAGAGCGTCTAAAATCTCCATAAAACAGCGACGATTCATGTCCATGTCTGCCTTTTCCCTTTCATTTGTCATCTGGATGACGTTGCCACATTGAGGAATAAGAACTTCATGTGCGGTTGCTGCACGGTGACACTTGCTTCCCTGATGTTTTTCAAACTTCACCAGTGCTTTCTTCCAATTTCGGAAGCCTGACTCAAGAAAAACCAATTCTTTCGACCTTTCCGCGTGAAGATTCTCCCTGGCATTCTGGTTTTTGCATATAAAGCAAGTCACATGGTCTTTCTCCGCACAATAGTCCAGCCACGGGTACTTCTTGAACCATTGCCACTGACAAGATCTCGTTTGGCTTCCCCACCTTAGTCGTCGGGAATGTATAGTTTTCATCAGGGTGAAACGCGCTACGAACTACAGGATCAGATTTACTGGAACTGGGAATATTAACGGTGGCTTGTGCTTGCACTGGAAGTTCGACTGTGGAAGATGTTGTGATAAGTTCTGGTTCAACAGGGGAGATTGGAGTGATGTCAGTGGTCTTAGCAACTTTTGATTTCTTGAGTGGCTTGAAGAAGCTACTAATGTCGTGACGTTTCTGGGACATTGCAACTATAAAGAAATTCATACATACATTCTTTTTGTCATAAGAACAATTTTTTTTAGCACAATGAGGCTGAGCAACAAAACATGGCTGAATGACTGAATTATGAAAATAATACTACTATTAGTGTATGATGTAATGAACGTTTATTTCATGTTGGAAGATAAATCCGAAATAAATTAGAAAATCAATATATAAGAACAAAATAAGAACATCCTAGGCTGAGTTAAAATTTCCTGGTTCTTATTAAAAAAAAATACAGTGTACGTGCTGACCTATTCAAGGAGGCAGAAATAGAAAATTCATCAACGAACGAATACAACCTATTGATAAACGTACCTCGCTATATAAATTTGTTTCCACAAAATTTTTTCTTAGCTTTAACTTTTCGAAGTTTACTGCAAGCAATTTTTTGATCCTTGGATTTTCGTGATTTTTCTGTCTTCTTTACTTTGTCGTGTGCTGTTTGATTCGTTTCGATTCGTTTTCATATATTATTGTGACGCATATTGAAGGGCTGGCTTAAATTGAAGACGTTTCAATGGAAACTTATTTACAGGGCTTGTCTAAATACAATAAGGTTATGATGAATACGAAGACTGAAATGAAAATAAATAAAATACTAGACTACTGTATCGTCTATCATCGTATGAGCTGTAATAATAAGCGACGAAATATCAATGAGAAAGATTCTTCCCGCCAGGAGGCGGAACCGCGGTACCACGGGCCAGCAGATATCATGCCAACACAATGCAGAATCCGTGAAAGTATGCGCGTTGTGCTGTAACCCCTCAACGTTTAGACATTCAACAAAAGTATATTAAATTTCATAATGGTAATCATCAGTATAGAAAATCAATGGGCGAGCAAACTTATCTTCCCAACAAGTCCACGTATTTCAAAAAGATCTGTAAAAGCAAAGATTATTGCTTAATCTTTGCTTTTTGTTCCTTCTAGAGAAAACATGCCCCTTTTCATTTTCCATTAAATAACAAAACAAAAAAAAAAAAAGAGAAAAAATTAGAGAAGATCGACTAACATTGGAAAAAGACACTAAAAGCACATAATCAACATTAAGAATTTCTGGTTAATTTTGTTTATGCATTAGTAATTTTTTTAGATATTTCGTGCTTACACATTATGTCCCAATGGTGAAAAGAACAGGTGTGCATGTGATAGAAACTTACACCCAAAATACCATCAGAGATATCTTTACTTGGGAAAAAAGTGGGGGGCTTAAGCCCCCCCAGCCCCCCCCCCAGTGGCGCCGTGCCTGGACTACCTGTATGCCAGGTGGGGTATTTCCAGAAAAATTGGGTATAAGTGAGCTAAGCCTCTGTGGGGTCGAAAGATACACTCCAGTGGATACCTACAGATCGTGGAAAAGATACCCGAACGAATGCCAAATGTAGTGAAATACAAACCCGAAAAGATACTTTGACAGCGGTCACATAGAATGATGTTATTACTTCAATCTTCGACAGGATCTTTTATACGGAATACCAGGGGATCTCTCCATGCTGTCTAGAGTCGTATTCAAAAAAGAAAATCGACCCCAAACGATACTGCAATTACAAAAAAGACCTGATAGGGTACCAGAGACAAAAATACTACCCGAAATTTCAAAATGACCCCCAAATGTTTACCAAGGTCAGCAAAAAAGATACCCAAATTAGATACCAATAATTGGTAAAAACCCTACCAAAATGAACTGCTCATATGACTCCTCTCACAGTATGGAAGAACCCCCCAGGGCTGTGTGCTTCAGGGAGTTTTATCCTGTTTTACTGCAAAGGAAAAGCTTGTGGCGAGAGAGGCTTTCGCTACTCAAAACCCATATAAGACTAAGAGGGTGAAATATAAAAGTAGACTCGAAACGTTTACCTAATTTCAGTCTTATCTTTGCTGTCATATTCTGTTCCGCTTACTCATAACATAGGGTCGGTTTCTATATGAGGTCGTAAAATCTAGGTGGCAGCGGCACATCCCCGTCCTACCTATAACGAGTGCAGTTCTCAGAGAAACGTTTGTTATTCGTCTCGTAGAGTTTACGTATCTTTCAGAGCATATAAAACCAATCAAGGCTAGAAAATCGGGTAGATGAAGCTTTTACAATTTTACCTGCGCCACTAGCTGAAACTTTCCCATCGTACTTCTGTTTATCCAAACTAGATTCAACCTTGTGTTTGCTATCGACAAACTCTTCATCATCATAATAATACACCTCAGGCAATCGATGATTGTATTTTGAAGAGGTACACGCCACATCTCTCCCTCTTAACGACAAAGCTCTTAGTAATGCATCTTCACTGAACGGGCATTTACCAATGATTATAGATGACAGGTATATTGGTGATTCTAGTATTGTTGAAAGCAAGCCGCCCTGGAGACCTAGTATACACCATTTCATGATCTTATCACTGCATGACATTGATAATGTTCTCTCTCCTCTTCCTGGTTTTGTTCTTAGAGTGCCAATAACATGATAATCAACACCCTTTAGGTGCTGGTCTTGCCTTCCTGATGGCACACATTTAGCACCCGTTCTATATATATCTGGCATAGGTGTGTTTATAGAGGTTTTGCTAGTAGAACTAACTTTTTCTGTCTTTACTATGGCACAAGAGTTGAGATCTGAACATCCCCTCGGTAATGCCTTATTTTCCATCGTTATCCCGCTTTCAACAACAGAACTATCACATAGTTTACAAGCATCAACTTCACTTTTCAAAATCATGCCAGAGCTATCGTCTTTAGCTGCATCATCCACAGCAATTTCTCGCCCGTTTCTAATTGTTCTATCATCCTTTAATACTAGAAAATCTTCTCGTTTCTTTGACCTTTTGCAGCATATAACCTCACTCTCTTGGAAAGCTTCTTGACTATTTCGTTTGACACTAACTTCTTCGGAATTCAATGCTTTAGATTTTTCCTGGCTACAAAAAGTGTTTTTTCCTTTTGACAAACTTGCAAGCTCTGGGCTATCAGGTTCTTTTCTTAATGAAACATCCTCGGAAAATCTTTTATCATCTTCTACGATTTTCGGGAATATAGAAGCATCACCACCTACATAGAAAAACAAATACTCTTTTGATAGTATTATACTTCGTACCAAATTATCGAGATTGCTATCAAGATACATGTATTTCAAGATACAGCATCATCATTCTTGCATAGTCATCAACCTAGTTAACATCATGCTGCCAATAGTTAAATTCCAACCTTTCTTGTCGGAACAAAGGGTTTCAAGGTTTTCAAGATTAGTATTATTAATGTCGGAGTTTTCTTTGATATCATTTATGATGTTTGTGAACCATGTTGTTTTTGGTCTTCCTACAGGTTTTTTGCAGGTAAGATGAATTTGTTTAGAGCTTTTCGCGCTGGAGTTTCAGTTGGTAATCGAAGTAGATGTCCAAACCATGACATTTTGACATGATGAAATGAACTGTATGAGATTTTTCTTTGCCCTGCAAGCCTGCATTTTTTCCAATCAGCATCATACTTGGGTATTAAGAAAATTTGAGGAATATTTTATTACCAAAAATGAAACAAATATTTAAAGAAACTAAAGACTAATCTTTAGCTTTGTTTCCTATAAAAATGTTGTTTAAACCCCCTTTGCTCATTAGAAATAGGGTTGCACATTTTCTTCTGGTATATGGCAAGTGGACCTGTTTTTTCCCAAAGCAACTGAATTTTGAAAATGCCTACCATCAGTTGTTCTTTGGCTTTTCCCAATGCATTTTGATCCAGTTGCTAAACAAACCACTTCAGGCTCACCTTCTGGACCTAAAAATGGATATAAAGTACCTACTGAGAAGGTTTTGTAGACAAATTGGCCCACCGCCAAGTCAGCCCACTATCAACCCCTATCGGCTCATGGACAAGTCAGTCCACTGCAATGTCAGCCAACGATGTTATTTTCTAGTTATTGTTATTTTTAAGTTTTGGGATGTTGGGGGCTAGCACCCTCAAACCCCCACTTTAATAGTGCATATGTTTCAAATTTGTTACATTTTAGTGGACCAACTTGTTACTTGCTGACAGGCCGAATTGTCTAACACATGGTGGGCCGACTTGTCTGACACATGGTGGGCTGACTTTGTAGTGGGCCCACTTGTCCTGTTACCCTGAGAAGTACAATCAGATATTGAATAGTCTTTGAGCAGTACAAAATTTGAAAATTGCAAGAAACAGCGAAAATATTTTTTGGCATATTTTGAAGCTTTTTTCCTCTGACACTGCTCAGAGTATAATCCTCACAAACAGACTGAAACACTTGAAAAAGGCAGAGTTTATACCCACATGCAGACCAAAAAGCACCAATTAGAAAGTAACACTGAGTTGGCATTGTGTTTTTTTTAGCTGTTTCTGATGATTATACTCTGAGGAGTGTCAGAAGAAAAAAATTACAAATGGTACCCCACCCTGACTCTTTTGTATGGAAAGGTGGTGCTTTGTGGTGTGTGATTTTTGATTGTCAAATAAACTGGAACAATCAATTATTTGATTAGATGATTGTGTTGTGATATTCCATGAATGATCATCATTGGTGGTGATGGATCAATGATGATGATGATCCATCGGATTCATCGTCATTGTGAGGAAAAACAAGCTAGCGCTAGACTACTGTACAAGTAGTTGAAGTTGACGAGTAGGTACCGGTAGGTAGTCTCAACATATATACATTGCACAAATACCACGTTTTTCAAAGAAAATGATCATTAGACTTGTTTAATAGCAAGACGAGCGACTGAACAGAAGAGCGAAAATAACATGGGCTAGAGCCCCCCAAACTCGTGAAAAAATGACTAGGGGGCTGAGCCCCCCTGCTCTACACCCCTGTTGAAGAGTACCGGTAGGGATGTCCAACCGACCAACTCTCACTCTCTAAGTACTAGGCCTATACTAACGTTCGGTTTTCAGAATTGATGCTAGAAGTGTCCATTACCAAATACAACGTAGACGAATATTCGTCCAGACTCAGATTCACATTAGACTCAGATTGGACTCAGATTCAAAACCCCGTCGAAAAAACCTGCAAAACCCCATAAAAATCTTACTTGTTACAAATTTCACTCTTATTCATCATAACTACATATATTAGGCTGTAGTATGAGCAAAAAACCGCATCTCTATATCTTATGGGGTTCTCAGGAAAACTCGAGTTATGTACCCCACTGTATGGTGACGTCACTGCTTGAAACGTACCGGCCTACAGAAAAAAGTTGAAAAACCCTTTTCAACTTTGATTCTTACAAATTTCACTCTTATTCATCATAACTACATATATTAGGCTGTAGTATGAGCAAAAAACCGCATCTCTATATCTTATGGGGTTCTCAGGAAAACTCGAGTTATGTACCCCACTGTATGGTGACGTCACTGCTTGAAACGTACCGGCCTACAGAAAAAGTTGAAAACCCTTTTCAACTTTGATTCTTACAAATTTCACTCTTATTCATCATAACTACACATATTAGGCTGTAGTATGAGCAAAAAACCGCATCTCTATATCTTATGGGGTTCTCGGGAAAACTCGAGTTATGTACCCCACTGTATGGTGACGTCACTGCTTGAAACGTACCGGCCTACAGAAAAAAGTTGAAGAACCCTTTTCAACTTTGATTCTTACAAATTTCACTCTTATTCATCATAACTACACATATTAGGCTGTAGTTTGAGCAAAAAACCGCATCTCTATATCTTATGGGGTTCTCAGGAAAACTCGAGTTATGTACCCCACTGTATGGTGACGTCACTGCTTGAAACGTACGGGCCTACAGAAAACAGTTGAAAAACCCTTTTCAACTTTGATTCTTACAAATTTCACTCTTATTCATCATAACTACATATATTAGGCTGTAGTATGAGCAAAAAACCGCATCTCTATATCTTATGGGGTTCTCAGGAAAACTCGAGTTATGTACCCCACTGTATGGTGACGTCACTGCTTGAAACGTACCGGCCTACAGAAAACAGTTGAAAAACCCTTTTCAACTTTGATTCTTACAAATTTCACTCTTATTCATCATAACTACATATATTAGGCTGTAGTATGAGCAAAAAACCGCACCTCTATATCTTATGGGGTTCTCGGGAAAACTCGAGTTATGTACCCCACTGTATGGTGACGTCACTGCTTGAAACGTACCGGCCTACAGAAAAAAGTTAAAAAACCCTTTTCAACTTTGATTCTTACAAATTTCACTCTTATTCATCATAACTACACATATTAGGCTGTAGTTTGAGCAAAAAACCGCATCTCTATATCTGATGGGGTTCTCAGGAAAACTCGAGTTATGTACCCCACTGTATGGTGACGTCACTGCTTGAAACGTACGGGCCTACAGAAAACAGTTGAAAAACCCTTTTCAACTTTAATTCTTACAAATTTCACTCTTATTCATCATAACTACATATATTAGGCTGTAGTATGAGCAAAAAACCGCATCTATATATCTTATGGGGTTCTCAGGAAAACTCGAGTTACCTACCCCACTGTACGGTGACGTTACTGCTTGAAACGTACGGGCCTACAGAAAAAAGTTGAAAAACCCTTTTCAACTTTGATTCTTACAAATTTCACTCTTATTCATCATAACTACATATATTAGGCTGTAGTATGAGCAAAAAACCGCATCTCTATATCTTATGGGGTTCTCAGGAAAACTCGAGTTATGTACCCCACTGTATGGTGACGTCACTGCTTGAAACGTACGGGCCTACAGAAAACAGTTGAAAAACCCTTTTCAACTTTAATTCTTACAAATTTCACTCTTATTCATCATAACTACATATATTAGGCTGTAGTATGAGCAAAAAACCGCATCTCTATATCTTATGGGGTTCTCAGGAAAACTCGAGTTATGTACCCCACTGTATGGTGACGTCACTGCTTGAAACGTACGGGCCTACAGAAAACAGTTGCAAAAACCCTTTTCAACTTTAATTCTTACAAATTTCACTCTTATTCATCATAACTACATATATTAGGCTGTAGTATGAGCAAAAAACCGCATCTCTATATCTTATGGGGTTCTCAGGAAAACTCGAGTTATGTACCCCACTGTACGGTGACGTCACTGCTTGAAACGTACGGGCCTACAGAAAAAAGTTGAAAAACCCTTTTCAACTTTGATTCTTACAAATTTCACTCTTATTCATCATAACTACACACATTAGGCAGTAGTTTAAGCAAAACCCGCATCTCTATATCTTATGGGGTTCTCTGGAAAACTCGAGTTATCTACCCCACTGTACGGTCACCATACAGTGGGGTACATAACCAGTTATAAGCTATGCAATGCAGAGTTCTCGTGAACTAAACAGTAAAAAATGATATCGGAGAGAATATGACCATTTGCATTTTTTTTATCAATGAATCGACATCTCAATGTTTACAAAATTGAATCAACCATTTGCATAACATCAGCATAACTAGAAATCGTATACTGTATAGAAGGCAGAAGCAAACAGAACAGAGAACAAACAGATTTCACCAACAGGGCCGTAGCTACGGGGGGTGTGGGGGGGTGTGACACCCCCCAGGAAAGCCGTCCGTCGGCAAATTTGAGAAGAACGGATTTTTTGGGCAATAGTAACTAAGGGCGAAATGTTGCAAATCGAAAGAAACAAAATAAACGTGTCGGCAAATGTCGGGAAAGCGCTCAGCACATAGCTTGCCGACGAATATTAGCATCCACTTTCCACAGCTGCCGACATGTTAGGTATCAATAACAGTTAGGGGTCGCTAACTGCGAGCAAATGCCGAGAGAAAGTGCTTCCTTACCAGCTAATATTATCTGTATATGCCAGTTTGCCAGCCATCACAGATACAAGCACGCAGCAGCAAACAAGATGGAGATACAGTACACGGGGTCACCAAGACTGCCTTTGTCTAAAATTGGAGGTTTAGTCCTATTTCAAACTGTAAAGCGCTCTAGAGTGCATTATCAAACTAGTCTCAAATTATACAGTGTATACAAGAATCAAACTGGCAAATGATTACAATGTTGTTGTTCAACAGCTGAAGTGTTTGTGTTGTGTTTCACGGCATTTTAGAGTTCAAATTTTCAAAATTTTTCCAGGGGAGCATACCCCCGGACCCCTCTTGCATGTGTGTCCCCCATTTCTATATGATGTTCTATTATTCAACTATAATATTCCTGGCCTGACGGTTGTGTGCAAAGCATGGGAAACAAAAAGAAATTCGCCAAGGAAAAGGCAACAGCCACGCCACATCCAACTCTAAAAAGCCACGCCCATTTTGTCGGCAAAATGCCGAGCTACACCCCCCCCCCAGTCGTTGAGTCCTAGCGACGGCCCTGTTCACCAACTTTCTTCCTACTCTCCGGCAAAGCCCCAATGATGAACAGAGGGCTAATTAATTAATTAATCTTAAAGTGCATGTTTTTGACATTTGACATATGCTGGATAACAAGGGACATTTCACTCCTGCAAATGGGCTTCACGGCTATGCCCATTATGCCATAACCGATTTCTACGAAACAAAAGGATTTCAATGTGATTTGAGTCCCAATAGAGTGTCTGGAAAGGTTGCACGAGATTTCCTTGCAGAGAACTGCCCCTCGGCTGAGACAGCTAGTTCTGTTCATACTGGCCCGCCCACCGAGACGGAAATTGTTCATTATGGAAACCAAAACGTCACTTTAAATTTGCATTTTCACTCTGGTACGGCACTAGCACGACGTCTGAAGAGACTAAGATTTTATTCCGTGCTAAAATCCTGGCACGGCGACTTTGCCGCGCCAGAGTTTGCGAGCACGGCTTTGGCACGGCGTTGAAACAAACGCTGTGCTGTGGCCGTGCTGCAGAAAGAGAGCATGTGCAGAGCTATATCGCGCCATTTTCCTTTCCGCTCCAATTTGGTGCACGGAAAAGAGGTTACTTTACCATAAGCCTCTGGAAAGTGGCGAAAGCGGAGCAAGAAGCACTGGCACGACGTCTGCATTGGCAAACGTGCTAATGCCGTGCTTGTGTCGTGCTAGAAAAAGGCCAGACGTTTGTAGTAGGCCTAAGTTCCTTATATTCTTCCTTGTCGTGAAATATATTTGAACACTAATTTTTACAGCAAATTCATATAAACTTGCTTCATTTTCTAACTTTAAATATAAATGGAGTCTTTTTTGGAAGAACGATGGAAAACACACTGTTATTCTGTAATTTTTCCATACAATTCGTCTTTTTCTAGAAAAAAATCATTCTTAGTTTTTCATCCCAGGCTCGGCAGTTTCTTAAAGTTCCTTAATTTTTTGGGAATTTTCAGCCTCGAGTTCCTTAAAAAAGTGTTCCTTACAAAAAAAACGTGTAAAGTGAAATATGCATTTAAAAGCTTCTGAACAAGCAGACGTTCATGTTGAAAATATTTTTTCAACAGTTTTCAGTACGCCTTTACGTAGTAATAAGTGTCACTGCTGCAGTGACGTCACCGTACAGTGGGGTACATAACTCGAGTTTTCCTGAGAACCCCATAAGATATAAAGATGCGGTTTTTTGCTCATACTACAGCCTAATATATGTAGTTATGATGAATAAGAGTGAAATTTGTAAGAATCAAAGTTGAAAAGGGTTTTTCAACTGTTTTCTGTAGGCCCGTACGTTTCAAGCAGTGACGTCACCATACAGTGGGGTACATAACTCGAGTTTTCCTGAGAACCCCATAAGATATAAAGATGCGGTTTTTTGCTCATACTACAGCCTAATATATGTAGTTATGATGAATAAGAGTGAAATTTGTAAGAATCAAAGTTGAAAGGGTTTTTCAACTGTTTTCTGTAGGCCCGTACGTTTCAAGCAGTGACGTCACCATACAGTGGGGTACATAACTCGAGTTTTCCTGAGAACCCCATAAGATATAAAGATGCGGTTTTTTGCTCATACTGCAGCCTAATATATGCAGTTATGATGAATAAGAGTGAAATTTGCAAGAATCAAAGTTGAAAAGGGTTTTTCAACTGTTTTCTGTAGGCCCGTACGTTTCAAGCAGTGACGTCACCATACAGTGGGGTACATAACTCGAGTTTTCCTGAGAACCCCATAAGATATAAAGATGCGGCTTTTTGCTCATACTACAGCCTAATATATGTAGTTATGATGAATAAGAGTGAAATTTGTAGGAATCAAAGTTGAAAGGGTTTTTCAACTGTTTTCTGTAGGCCCGTACGTTTCAAGCAGTGACGTCACCATACAGTGAGGTACATAACTCGAGTTTTCCTGAGAACCCCATAAGATATAAAGATGCGGTTTTTTGCTCATACTACAGCCTAATATATGCAGTTATGATGAATAAGAGTGAAATTTGCAAGAATCAAAGTTGAAAAGGGTTTTTCAACTGTTTTCTGTAGGCCCGTACGTTTCAAGCAGTGACGTCACCATACAGTGGGGTACATAACTCGAGTTTTCCTGAGAACCCCATAAGATATAAAGATGCGGTTTTTTGCTCATACTACAGCCTAATATATTTAGTTATGATGAATAAGAGTGAAATTTGTAGGAATCAAAGTTGAAAGGGTTTTTCAACTGTTTTCTGTATGCCCGTACGTTTCAAGCAGTGACGTCACCATACAGTGAGGTACATAACTCGAGTTTTCCTGAGAACCCCATAAGATATAAAGATGCAGTTTTTTGCTCATACTACAGCCTAATATATGTAGTTATGATGAATAAGAGTGAAAATTGTAACAAGTAAGATTTTTATGGGGTTTTGCAGGTTTTTTCGACGGGGTTTCGAGTCTGAGTCCAATCTGAGTCTAATGTGAATCTGAGTCTGGACGAATATTCGTCTACGTTGTATTTGGTAAGAGAAGTTGATTGAGAAACAGAAAAACAAAAAACAGATCAGCCAGAGAAGAGGTATAAATGTGAGATTTGAGATATTTATTTACATTTCATTTGGCTTTTTCGTATATATTTTTATGCAAACAATATTGGGGGAATACATATTTCTCCTTCTTAACAGTGGCGTAACGTAACGGAGCAGTGTGGGGCCTTTAAACAAAATAGTGGTTTGAGGCCCCCTCGGGGGCCCCTATTTTTTCAAATACGTTTACACACCAGGATTGCCTTAAAATGCAAATTTTATAAAGCATTATACAATCTTCAAACAAAACAACAAAACTAACATCAACAAAACAATTATCAAGAATAAAATCAGGTTTAATAGAAGATTTCTAGGAAGTTTTATTTTAAGTACCCTAGTACACGGGATTATTATAGAGTTTTTATACTAGTCAAGTTACATAAATATTATGTGATAGGCCTAATAATAGCAAATAAAAACTAGTCTTACGCCCACTTAATTCAGATTGTGAGTCTTTCTAAGAAACACTTGTCCAAAAGTTTTTTTGCAAAATTTCGCGGGGGCCCCTTTCGAGGCCAAATATTTTGGGGCCCTTAATTTTGTGTTTAAAGGTGCACACTGTGCGTTACACCACTGCTTCTTAACCTTTTTTGATGCACCAGCAGAGAGTTATTTCAGTCAGTTAAAAGGCGAAATAGGCGCTTTGATGACCTCATCAAAAGTCCAACTTCCGGTCAAAATTTTACCGGGCCCATCTCGGATTTGGAATCAGCATTATCGATTTAGGCAGAAAGTGCAATAAAATTCAAAGTTAGGTTGAAAGTCAGATTGTTATGGAAAATTCCCTGCCTATCATAGATGTTGTTATTGAATCGTTAGTTGTTCTTTGTTTTGTTTACATTTTAGTTATAGGATAGTTAGCAGCCATGCTCGTAAGAGGTATAGAGGTGTAGTGTTGGTTTGGGGATAAAAAAGAATCCTTGCAGAAAAACAAATAACAATCTGCTACGCTTACTAAAACATAACTATTTTTTCATTATTAGAACATTGAGGCTCGATTTTCCAAAAAATAAGAACAATGTAAGAACATGACCAGCCTCAGAAAGAAAGTAAAGAAAAAAAATGTGTTTTCAGAAATTTCATCTCATCTTTAACAAAACAGAATCATGCAGTTATAAAAGTACACTTCCGTTTGAAAATTTTGGAAACGGTTGCTTAAAAATGGCCGCCAACAGTGGCCAAGGGCCTAATCCAAAATATTTTCATTTTAAAATTCAGAGGTCATTGCGTAGTTTAGGTGGGAAAATGTTCGTCATTGCACTCGCCATTATTTTAAGTCGATGGAGAAGATTATTAAGAGCAAGATTAAAACAATTCAAACACATTTTCGAAAACTAGAATAAATGAGCAGTATTTTGTCAAAATCTTGGAGTCATAAGTCATTTTACAAGGGAGCAGAACGATATTTGAAAAACCACACTCTCCTGTCATGTTAAATTGTTTTGATCTTGCTCTTTTCCAGTTGAATACCTGACAAAACATTTGTTGTTGAAAACAACTCTTTTAACATGGCTCACCTGAAAAATGTTTCCAAAATTTTGCCCCTGATTTACTTTGTGAAAATGAATATTTCAGGAAAACTTTTACTACGAGGGAAAGCTTAAGCAACTGGGCTTCAACTAGCTGCATAATTTACCATCTTGGAACAATGAAACCCTTCTCTTTCGCATAATTTCAGATCAGTAGTCCTAAAAAATTTTTCCTTGGTTTTTCAAGGCAAAGGTTCTCAGTTTTTGTGTATATTTCTATTATACCATCAAAATAATCTTCTCCTTTCGACTTAAAATAATGGCGAGTGCAATGACAAACATTTTCCCACCGAAACTACGCAAGATTATGGCCGCATTACCTCTGACTTTTAAAATGAAAATATTTTGGATTAGGCTCTTGGCGGCTGTTGGCGGCCATTTTTGAGTGACCGTTTCCAAACTTTTCGAACGGAAGTGTATATTAATGATATGCAAAATTGTTATTTAGTGTTCGTAGAGGCAATTTATTGTGTGCAGATGTAGAAATATCAATGTTGAAATATAATAAAAATGTTAAGCACAATCAGGCCTCAAATTATTGAAGAAATAAAAACATCGAGCCTTGGTAAAATTTATCTTGTTCTTAAAAAGAAGAGTTTAATTTGTTCTACTAATTGAACATACACCCTGCTCTTTTTATTCTTCTACATAGATAACGTTGCTGAAAAATGAAGTGAAGATGTATGAAATCCATTCACATCCAGTGTTGCAGAGATACAAAGCACATTATTGCTCTACTGCATCCTTGTTTTATATAGCTGTGATAGTCCTGACGTATGTTTCCCCACTTCTGATTGCTTATTATAGTCAAGGTATGTTGTGATATTTTCTTGCTTACTTGTTGAACAGTTTGTAGCTTCAATCTCAGAATGAATAATGTAGTGTAATATATGTTAGGTAAATCACAAGTAATCAGACCAACAAATTATTACCCTTAATCCTTGAATAAGCCCCCACCTTCGAATAAGCCCCCTTGAATTAGCCCCGCCTAAGGATGCATTTTTGCAAATAAGCCCTCCCCTCGAATATGCCCCCATGGGGAATTTTTCAAAGGCCTAATGAATTTGATTTTGTCTGTAATGCATCTTTCAACTAATTTAAACATTGAAAAAGCTAGTGCTTACAAGTTTTACTCAGTTCAGCCAATACTTAGCCCCAAAGGAGGGGGGTACTTAGTATAATTTGGGTACTAGTATGTGCCACCCATATGGGTGGGTTTTTGGCCCTGAAATTCTCTAAACATGAGTATGATTTTAACCAAAGCCCCGTAAAAGTGGGGGCAAATTGAAGAAAAGTCAAAAGTTTAACTTTAATTTGGTCAGAAAAGTGGCAAAATTGCGTCAAAAATGTTTGTTGTACAATATCAAGCAATAATCTAGAAAGTCTTATTATTCTCATATTCTGCTTATTTTTACTTATAAAATAGGGTCTGTTTGCAAAGGTTTACATCATAAGTGGTGGGTTTCGGAAATCTGGGTGTCACATCCCCGTCCATTCATAAGTCATGTACCCCCCCGGGACTTAGCCATTAGCTGTTGAGATGCTCGCCTCCTGTTTGGTTTTGTGGTTTTATATGAGATTCAAACTTTGGACTAATTTGATGTTTAAGTAAAATATGAAGAAAAGATAAATTTCATCTTATGGTATGCCACTTGTGGAAAAATCTATCCATTTGATGAATGATAATATGGGGATATACAAATGGACAAATATGTATGCTAAAAAAAGACTCAACATAGCAGAAACGCAAAAGCTATGTGGGAGGATAGCCTTGGGCTTTATGACTTGGAGAGTCCCTCAATGATTTCATTGAGCTCGTTAGCTCAGTAGCAACGTTGTTGGCCCTCTGATCATGCAGTCCAGTAAGCCGCTAGTGGAAAATCTATCTTTTATTGTTGCAATTCAAGAAAACCATATATAAATATGTGTGGTACTGAAGAAGGCAAAGCTGAAACAGAAATCCAGTCGGAGAAAAGTCTTGGGCTATATGATTTGATTTTGGAGAGAGTCTTGCTGATTTCATTGGCCCTTTTAACTTAGTTGAATCGTAGCTGGTCTTTGATTATGCAGTCCTGGTTCAAATCCCATTTATTGTGAAAGAAAAGGAAATCAATGAGTGAATAGACCTTTTCGAGGAGGCCTTGGTCAGCGTTACATTTTTCTGGAAAATGGTAGAAATCTCCAGTAAGGGAATCCTCTACACGTGCAACAACTGGAATCACAGTCGTTTTAGGGGAGGTTATGCAGCAGATTTTGCTCCAAATTCACGAAAAATGCAATAAAAAGATAGTAAAGTAATCTACAACAGTAAATGGTGAAAATATCTGCATAAATTCAAACAAGATGCAAGCAACCCAAAAGCAGGAAAATACTTCATTAAATGTCTCCTTGAGCAGTTATGGTGGGACTTGAATCCTTTCTTTTGCTTATGTTCAAATTAGTCGTGAATTTGAAAAGAAAAATGTGCTGTATTACGCCTTCTGAAATTACTATAATTCAAGTCTTTACACATGGAGGGGATTCCCTTATTGTAAATGTCTACCATATTCCAGAAAAATATTGCTTCCACCAGTCCATTAATTTATCAATCAGTTTGTATTTCTTTATAACATGTTTAAAAGTTTCACTTGTTACTTTAGGTTTTTGGCTAAAAGAAAGTAGTTACAGAGAACAGCCTGAAGTTCATTTTAAACATGACTTGATGGTAGTTGTCCAAGGCAATGATGTTAACACACTTGTTGCGTACAGTACCTTTCAGAATTTTAACAACTTGCTAGCTGATAAAGTTAGAATACCTTTCATACAGGTGAATATTGCATTTTTATATGTTTTATATCTCCTTGTAATTTGGCTGTTAGATAGATCTTTTCAACGCAAGTCTGCGGACGCCTGACCTGCGTCACAGACGGTGAAATCCTAAACCGAAAAACAACCAAGGCTACCGACGCGGAGATCAAAATCTTTCAAAGCTTTAAGATATCTTGTTTACGATGTTAAGATCGTATAGAGCATCTAGAACTTAGTCTAATCAGAGATTTCTTCGTTGTTTGATTCTACGAAGACGTGGAAGCAAACGAAAAGAATTCATTGGTTCGGTCTTTCAAGCAAATTTAAATATTCAAAGAAATATCTAGCCTCTTTCAAGTAGCTGTCGCAATGAACATCCACGCAATAAATCAAAATTACAAGACAGCTGACAAACCTTAACAAAAATATAGACCATTTCAACTGAGGGCCTCGTTTTCAAAAAAAAATTGATAATTAGTTAATAGAGAAATTTCGACTTCAGATTCGAATTAGGCACTATAGCGAATAAAAGTTTGAAAATTTATAAGGGATTTGACCATGTAAAATGATTGAGGGTGTAAAATTTCACCTTAAATAACACCTATAAAATCAATATCTTAAAGACTAGAAGCATAAAACTTTGCCTCAACACTAAAAAGAAGGTGCTGAATTCGAATCTGAAGTCGAAATTTCTCTATGACCTAATTTTGAATTTTTTGAAAACGAGGCAGTTAGTTGAAATGGTCTCCTTTCTAGCTAGCCATTTTGGCGCGAAAATCAGACTTGACCGAGTCCTAAATTATCACATAATCTAAAGACACAGTGAGAAACAACAACAAAAACCAAATCAGTTCCATAGGAACAAAGAACATTTTCTTGCTTTACTGAGCAATAAATGTGAATTGCTACGAAAGCAATTCGGTTGATTCGGTCGGGAAAAGCGAAGTAGCTTTGCTGCTGCAATGAAAAGAACGGTGCAATGTTGAATCAAACTTTTGCTCTGCTCCAAAAGGCATCAGTTCTATTGTGCTATTGATTTAATGAGCCTTTAAAGTTCCCATTTCTTTAAGGGTTTTGACCGTTAATAGTGTCTGGGGCTGGAGTTAACTGGGGCTGAAACTTTACCCGGACTTATCAAAGCTCTTATAAAATTGTGAACTTTTAAAGCTCATAAAATCAATAATACAAGCGCTTAAAGATAGTAAAACTTTGCACATACAGTAGACTAGATTTTGGCTGCTTCATACGAATCTATGGCATCAAAAACTTTGCAGCCGTTCATATTCGCAGCCGTTCATTGAAAAGGTCTATCAGTAACCGCTTTTTCTCTTTTTTATGCCCCG
Organism: Chrysaora quinquecirrha; assembly: GCA_014526335.1. Lineage (NCBI taxonomy): Eukaryota > Metazoa > Cnidaria > Scyphozoa > Semaeostomeae > Pelagiidae > Chrysaora > Chrysaora quinquecirrha. The sequence continues at coordinate 126,573 of JACTAT010000365.1, read as the reverse complement.
TGTATTTGTTAAAGGTCAGAGGAATTTGATGTGGTGTTGTTATCGAGAGAAGCTTCGAGGAATGTGTCACTGTATTCGAATGTATACTGTATTTTTTACCATGTCATCCCAGAATTTATTATCATTCTGTTCTAGTCGCATGAAATTGACAGCAACCGAGATGGTAAGAAGGACTTCTTGCAATTCGAAATTCAAGTCCCTTTGAAAGAAACTGAAAATGTCAACTCTCTCCAACTGTTGTTGTTTTTTGATTACAAACTTCACGTAAGTTAAATAAATTTTTTATTTTTTGTAAAGAAACACAGAAATGATATTTGGATCAAATATTTCTGTTATCTCCCAAACGTCTTCTTCAAGCGCCGTATCAAGTGACTTTGGCGATCATGGAATGCCAAATTATTCTTTCCATTGCCAAGCTCAGGAGTTTAATTTTCTTTCATGGATGCAAAAAAATTTCTTTTTTCTGGAAACCTTGGACTATGGCTTAAAAACTTTCTGCGAAGTATTTAGTATTTCAAGCAAAAACTTCAAAAACCCTTCTATTCTCTACTGTTATACTAAAGACTTGCTGCTTTAAAACTAATCAATCAGGTAGTAGCTATACGTAATAGAACAGACTAAATAACCATTTTGCTTGAAAGCCATTATTTTTCTCCTAATGTTCATTTGCTTTGATTTGACCATTTGCAACCCAGTTAAAACTGTTAAGGGGACTTGTACGAAGTTTTTCTGCAAAGTTAATCTTAATAGTACTGTCAGAGTTCATCATTATTTCAATCCTTAAATTCTTTTCTGCAAAATTTTCTGCGAATATTTTTTCTCCTAAAAATTTCTGGGAGCTAGGTTCCCAAGTTCCTATACTTTTTCCACCCCTGTTTTCTCTAATCCTTTCCACATTGATATGCTCTTCAAAAACGTTGTTCTCTGTCGACTTCTGTCTCCTCCCTGCTATCTTTCATGTGAGTAAAAGATGTTCAAAGTCGCCATTCCTCACGCAGTGACCTAAGAAGCTTACCTGTTACTTCCTGATTTCTTTCAGTAAGATACGTTGTCTGTCTCCTTCTTTAAAGGGAATAGACGTACATATGAAGGTTGAACGCATGAAGACAAAAGAGCTCTTTTATCGAACTCATGCACAAATGGCAATTTAGCTATTCTTTTCCTGTTCAATTTTGATTGATGGGTGGCTTAAGCCGCTTTTATACCTGTTCATTGCCTTTAAGGCATATGTGTTTGATGTATGGCTGGTCCATGGGATCCTCATTGTGCGCCGATAAAGCCACATTTCAGCCGCCTATGCAATCGGTCTTCCATTTCTTTAGATTTGGTCCAGCTTTCACACCCATCCTTCAGAGTAGGGAGTACACAACAATCCAAAATTCCGAGTCTTGTTTTAAAGCTGAATTCTAGGTTACACAGAAGGTTTTTCATTTTTGCGAAAGTCTCTTTCGCAATCGTTATTCTCTTGTTCGGGATTCTTTGAAAGGGCAATGAAGCTGGATATCCACTTGTCCTTTGGCCACGAGAACGGGAACGGGAACGGGAACGGGAAAATAATCACGTGAGCATGCGCACGTTGCTCATCTCATTTTTGCATGGGAAGACTTTTCTGTCCGTTTTGTCACCGGAGTAAGTTGAACTGACTTAAACTTTTCCCGTGACGAAACGGACAGGAAAACGAAGAATCAATCAAAATGCGATTTTTTCAAACGCATCAAGTGCGGCAAATTTAAATTTCAGTTGACGTGACGATGCAATTGTCGAAATTTCTAATTATCCGATTGTTTTTTCCTGTGCACTTTTCCTGAAGGAATCATCTGGAAATCAATTTTTCCCGGTTCCTGTTCCCATTTCCCGTGCCCGTTCCCGGTCCTGTTCCCGTTTCCCGTGCCCGTTCCCGGTCCTGTTCCCGTTCCACGGAAAAACAGATAAGTGGAAATCCAGACTTGCTGCTCTCTTCTCAGAAACTTCTCGGGTTTAATAGAACCAAAGTCCGGAGATGGAAACATTTGCACGAAACGCCTTTAGGCCCTGGCCAATCGATCAAACGTTGGTCAAGCATTTTCAATTTGCTTTACAACAAATGTTTGATCGTTTGACCACGTCATAAAACATTGCCGTCCAAAATTTTAGAACAACGAAGTCATTGGTAATATTTTCATTGCGAAGTCATTGCTAACACGAACGCCTTTTATGTTTTTGCTGCTTAGGCCATATACAATTCCTTCATTCTACCAACGATCCTTTTCTGCTCTACACCAGTTTTCAAAGTTTAGATACAATGTTAAGGAAATTTGAAATGTGTGAAGAATAGAGCGCAAAACGTAATTTATAGATGGCAGAATGACAATATATGTGATCTGATTGCAATCAATAATAAAAAAAGACGAATGTTGCAACACAAATGTTTAAATTTCGTGGAGGAACTTGTATACCAGCCCTCATAGTGTACGCAGACAATGTTCACCATCAACACGAAGCAAGAAACAATAAATCGTTACTTAGACTGCCCTTAGTAAGAACAGAAAACTGCGAAAAGGTCTCTTTACTTTCAAGGACTGTACTGTTTAATGAACTTCCAAGGAACAATTGTCATTTTTAAATCTAAGTTGCGAGAAAATTTTTTATCATAAGAAAGATTTTAAGATAGAGAACAATTAACAGACTTTCAAGATTTCGATTTTAATAATTTAACTGTTTTCCTTTTTGAGCTCGTATACATTTTAACAAGGCCCTTTTTGATAGCAGCACTTCTGTTGCTGAAAAGGCAACCCTGTATGAAGAACATTATTATTATAAATTTATTATAAAAACTCCGTCTTATTTCCTTTTCGCAGCGATTTTCAACATTGCAAATGGAGTGCCTGGCCTATATTCAGCACACTTCATCGATTTATGGATCCGAGTTTTCCACAGAGGGAGAGTTGAAGCTTAAGCAGAAATATCTATTACCAAGCAAAGGGACAAAATTTTTGAGACAATTCTTCAAAAGTACGTTCAGATTCCTTATTGCCCAACCTAGCCCCCCTTCCCAGTTCAATGTTGAATTTTTGTTGCAATCACATTAGAGATAACCGATCCATCATGCGGGCAACAGTGTTTTATGACATTCGTGAAAAAATGATCAGCATTGAATGGGGAGGGGGAGGCAAAGACATAGACCCTAAATCAATATGACTGAGTATTTGTCTCAACATATTTTGTCCATGATTGTAGAACTGTTTTTCCCAGACATCGATAGTTGATAGTAGCAGTGTTCATGTAGAAGCCTACGATTTTGCAAAAATATTCTCGAAATACCAAGCGAGAAATGGTGAGTTTTGTTTCATAAAATATATTATTTTTTTTATTCGAAGTTGCTATTTTGAATCACTTGTTTATGTAATAGCTTTTTAGTTGTACAAAACATAGTATGTCCAAATATGTTTCCGTCATTTCTCGCAATTTTGATGTTTTATAGAAGTACTAAATTTGATTTGCAGACCATGCAAGATGCAAGACATATAGGGCCTGTTTATATGGGGAAAATCATCCCACCTTCCAGCCCTGTAGCTGAGAGGTGAGATCTCACCTTCCAATACAAACCTTTGTGATTTTCATCTTCTGTTTATATGGAAAACGTTTCATCCCGGTCAGGTGAGATCTCACTCGTTGAGAGGTGGGATCTCACCTAGGTGGGATGAAAGCTGGACGGTGGGATGAAATTGCTCATTATGCGCAAGCGCCAGACATAATCCTATTGTGAGAAAATTAAACAAAAGCGGAAATATGAGACAAGTGGCTGGAAGGTGGGGTGGAATTCTACATGTCAACTCATGAGAATTTCGTCTCATTGCTCAGCTGAAGGGCTGGAAGGTGGGATGATTTCGCTCATATAAACAGGCCCTGAAATAGCGTAGAATCAGGGAGCCCGACAGGAGGGAGGGGAAACGATGCATAGAGTTGCGTGGTCGTGAATTTGGAAGAATATGCACACGTATTTTTTTATAAGAAACTTATATAAGAAACCCAGACTCTTGAAGGGCCGAAAATTTAAGAAACTCCAGTACAGCGAAAAATTTACTTTATTTCCCACGTTTCGTCTGCAATAAAGCATTTCTGCGACAAGCAGACAAACAGGAAGCCCATGTGCATTCAACTACGATGGATAAATGGGTTTGGAACATCATTCAGATAGAATAACTATGTTGCCAATATTCAAGAAACTCGTAAGAAACTTTCAGTACTCAAAATCTGATAATGTAAAGAAACTTTCAGTACTGGGTAAATTTTTTAGTGTCTTATAAAAAAAATACGTGTAATTCTCAATTTCGTGCGCTCTCCAAGTTATGGCGGACATGCCACAGACGACTAGGATGGGATAAAATGAACAGTGCGGCATTAAGAAACAATTATGTTATCTTATAAAAAGCTTTTAAGTATGCCCGAAAATGCTTCCGCTGTTTATCGCAATTTTGAAGTTTTGTACTACTCAAAAACTATGTTGTCTTATCTTTTGCAAAGGATTTCTTGATCTATTAAGGGTATTATTTAATGCGAAATTGGGTTTCAAGCATGATTATGCGTGTTAGTGTTTCCGATTTCTGACGGCATTTCCACTGGCCTAAATTCGAAATTTGACCATATCAAGAAAGCTTCAAAATGCACCTGTCTATAAATATCATTAACGCTGGGATTATGTTTGTTTTCCTTAAATAATATTTGATATCCGAATGAGTGTGCTCTATCCATCGATTTTGTAATAAGGCTAAGATAACTTAAACAACTCTCTCGGGCTACAGCTAGCCACTCATTAGCCTCGGCGGGGATTTTCCTAGCTTTTATAGCTCAATTCGTGTGCTACGGCCTGTCTTCTTCAGCAGCTCGTAATATCAGATATAGCTGCCTCTCCGCTTCTCCCGCAGCGACGGTCTCAATATTCTCTATCTCTCAAACAGCGAAGCCTCCTTTGCGCTCTCCATATCTTAGCCAACTGAAAGGAAGATAGAGAATAGAATACGATGAAACTAGATTGCTAGTTGCCTCATCGCATTTGATTGTACGGAGCCTGTCAATGTTTTTATCTAAAAACCGACTCTTTGCCTTATAGTTTCAACAGATTATATATCTAACTACCCCGTTTGGAAAGGAGGCAGGGCATTTGACTCACCTTTTATCATCAAGGGTAAAATACATTACCCAGAGGAAACTATTATGTATCTTTTCAATCACACTTAATACCCTGTTTTTATTTCTAGCAATAAAACATGTATCAGCGTCTCTATTCCAACGTGTAAATTTTCCTCTTTTTCATTATCTTCATTTCGTACTGTACTGGTTAACATTATAATTTCATACTGTATTACTTAGCATCTAAACATATATCCGTCTAAACATAAGCGTCTTCATTTCTTACTGCATTTATTACTATCTTCGTATAATTCCACATTCATTAGCATCTTTATTTCTTACTGCATTTATTACTATCTTCATAAAATTCCGCATTCATTAGCATCTTTCTTTTCTTACTGCATTTATTACTATCTTCATATAATTCCGCATTCATTAGCATCTTTATTTCTTACTGCATTTATTACTATCTTCATATAATTCCGCATTCATTAGCATCTTTCTTTTCTTACTGCATTTATTACTATCTTCATATAATTCCGTATTCATTAGCATCTTTCTTTTCTTACTGCATTTATTACTATCTTCATATAATTCCGCATTCATTAGCATCCTTGTTTCTTATTCTATTTATTACTATTTTCATATAATTCCGCATTCATTAGTACCTTTATTTCTTACTTTGTTTGTTAGAATCTTCATTTCGTTAGCCTTCGTACCATATTTATTAGAATTTTCCTTTCATACCATTTTTTCAGCGTTTATATTATATGTCGTTTTCATGAGCATATTCATTTCATTCCATATTCATGAGTATCTTCATTTCATACCATGTTAATTATTTTTCTCTTTTCATACCACGTTTCATACTGTATTCATTGACATCTTCATTTCATATCACATTCATTAGCATCTTCATTTCATACTGTATTTATTAGCATCTTCATTTCATTCCAAATTCTCTAGCGTCTTTATTTCATACCGTATTCATTTAACATCTTCATTTCATACCTTGTTTTATTTATTATTTTTCTCATTTCATACCATATTCGTAGGTATCTAATTCCGTACCATATTTGCTACCTTATCCATTTTATGTCAGTATTCATTAGCATCTTCATTTCGTTCTGTATTCATAAGCAAACTCATTTCATGCTGATTTTATAAGCATCTTCATTGCATATCGTACTCAAAGGCATATTCATTTCATACAGTATTCATCATTGGCATCTCCATTTAATGCCGTATTTGGCAGCATCTTCATTTTACGATGTATTCGTTAGCATCTTCATTCCATGATGTATATGTTAGCATCTTCGTTTCATATTGTTGTCATAAGCTTATTCATTTCTTACTGTATTAACTTAGTAGCATCTTGATTCATGCCGTATATAAGCGTCTTCATTTCATTCTCAATTCATTAGCATTTTTATTTCAAACCTTATTCATTAGCATCTTAATTTCATACCGTATTCATATGTATCTTCATTTCATATTTAATTGATTACCATCTTCATTTCTTACGCTGTTCATTAGCATCTTCATTTCTTACCGCATTTATTAACATCTTAATTTCATTCCTTTCATACAGAATTGATAAGCATTTTTCTCTAAATGCCATGTTCATTAGCATCTTCATTTCGTACGGTATTCATTAGCATCTTACTTTCATACCGCATGTATTAGCATTTTCATTTCATACCGTATTCATTAGCATCTTCGTTCATACTTCACTCATTGCTAATTTCCTTTTATATAATATTTATAAAAATTTTTCCATATTCATTTACCTCTTTATTTCATACTGTATTCTCAAGAATCTCCATGTCTATATTACAATTATACATAAGCATACATATGGATATTTCCTTAACCTACATCAGACATCGTCCTGGCTTCTGGCAACTGATTAAAGTTGCATGGATCCAATATTTGTCAGTATTACTAATATTTTTGTTCCTATTTGGTGTTATTCGTCGTTTGGTCTTCGAGAATCAAATCGTTCTCACAGTTCCACAGAAAGTCAACATTCGAACACATCAGAACTAAAAAAAGAGTTATTGCAGATTGTATTTACGCTAACTAGTCAAGTGTCTGAGGCATGTCGTTGAAGGTCTAGTGTAGATATAATTGACCTTGTACGATTTCTAAGATTTTCGTTTGCACATTTCTTTATGCATTGTTCATATTTTTAAGATTTGCAGTTAGTGTTCAGACTGCTTGTAAATTGCTTATAGTTGAATTCTTCACTATAAGAGGTTGATATATATTTTAAAAATATCTCTGCTGTGTTGCACTGCAAATTATACGTAGCAATGAAATGATTATGGATAACTATTTCAAGGACCCCAGATGACTACACAAGTAGCTATTCATTTGAAGTGTTTCATCCCCATCGTCATTACACTATCATCCTTTTCCTCCTCCTCCTCCCTGCTCCTCCTCCCCCTCCCTGTTCCTCCTGTTCCTCCTGTTCCTCCTCCTCCTCTTCTCTCCTATATTCCCCCCTCCTCCTCCTTTGCCTCCTCCTCCTCCTTCTTCTCCTCCTCCCCTCTTCCTCCTGCTCCTGCTCTTACTCCTGCTCCTGCTCCTCCTGCTCCTGCTCCTGCTCCTTTTCCTCCTCCTCCTTTTCCTCCTCCTGCTCTCTTCCTCTTCCTCCTCCTCCTCCTCCTCCTTTTCCTCCTCCTCCTCCTGTTTTCCTCTTCCTCCTCTTCCTCCTCCTGCTCTTCCTCCTCCTCCTCCTTTTCCTCTTCTTCCTCCTCCCCTTCCTCCTCCTCCTCCTCCTCCTCCTTCTCCTCCCCTCCTCCTCCTCCTCCTCCTCCACTTCCTCCTCCTCCTCTTTCCTCCTCCTCCTCCCTTCCTCCTCCCCTTCCTCCTCCCTCCTACTTCTCCTTCCCCTCCTCATCATACTCCTCCTTCTTCCCCACCTGCTACTCCCCCTCCTCTTGCTCTTCCCCCTCCTCCTCCTCCTCCTCCTCTTTTGAAGTCGTTTGAAGTCGCTGAAGGCATTGCACTTACTCATTATAACAGATAAAACTCTAAACCTTAAAGGCGATTATTAATTTTCTCATACGAGCAAGTCTGTTTATTCCACCTGGTAAATGCTAAAGAATAATTTATAGAAATATTTGATCTGCGCTTATATTTATCTTCCATTTTAAAAATCGGATCATTATATTAGAACATCTGTTCCTTAATCTATTAGTCTCTGTTAGTTATCTGCGCGTCTACAGATCATGCTTGTGAAATCCAAATATTATTCCATTGATAGTCACCAGATAGTTTGAAAAGCCTGCGTGCAAACTCAAACACTTTCAAGAGAAACTCTGCGCGCATGCTAGTCATCTACAGTAGAACCAACATTGACAGACACTTCCAAACCAACGAGACCTCCGAACAAATGATCATCTTACGTAGTGTCTGTGCAGTGTTGTGGGGCATGTACAGCACAAGGAGCTCTGTTTTTGCAATAATTAAAGCTTCATAACGGGGAAGACTCCACGATTGTGGTAGAAACAGACAATATTTGACACTCGTATTTGATGTACGAGGATTCAGTTTTTTGTTTTACGATGATTCAATTGATTATATCATATTTCACTCCCACCATACTCATTATCCCCCACCTTCCCTTAACAAATCCACCCACCGTACTGAATATCCGCCATCTCAGTCATGATGTGATCCCACCGTGCTACACGTCCGCCATCTTACTCAGAGATGCCTTCCTAAGGCAATTATGGTATCCCCCAACAGTACTGAATATCTGCCACCGTACTGCACAGACATTACATGGGATGATTATCTCTTCCCGAAGGTCATTTTTTTCTAAATAACCTCCATATATTGGGCACCTCTCTACTACGGGCAGTAACGTTTGCCCAACAAGCACCCGTTATATGACGTTTCCAATACTTCTCGTTTGCTAAGCAAAGAAGTTCATTTCGCCTGCTTGCCATTATTAGAAGGATTTTCCTCCCATTTGGTTATCCAATCATTCACAGACAAATCAAAAGCTTGGTCCATTCACGCACTTAATTGTTCGCGCAGTGTTTCTGCGCAAAATTAAAGGGGTGCGAAATAAGTAGCATTAGATTAGCCTTTATGACTAGCGAACTCATCATTTTGGGATACTTTGTTCTGAATTCCAGTTACTTTAATGCTACGAAAATAGCTTCTCGATTCTCATACAGGAAAGCATATTTACCATGACTAAAAATAGATTTAGGGGCATTTTGCTATCTGCGTCTACCCCTCATCGTTTTCTGCGTATCAAAATGTGTATAATTGCATATTTTCATTTTCATTTTGGCATTCTTAAAAAATTTATTCCAACATTAATATTATGGCGTTTTGCTCTAAGTACCCCATTCTGAAAAATTAGCAGGGGGGGGGGGATTTTTCATCTTGGGTCTACATCTCATCTTTTTGGTATGCAAAATTACCCTTGTGTATCAATTTTCATGATATTATCACAAAGTGCGCTAGATTCATTTTTCAGGCTGCCAAGCTTCATTTTTATTTAATTTCATTTAATTCATCTCAATTTATGAATTTCATGATTTTATCACAACGTGCGCTAGATTCATTTTTCAGGCTGCTAAGCTTCTGCTTCTACACTATAAACAGATACTTGAACAAGAAAAGAAATGTATTTCACCGTATTTCACTGCTTTTGAAAGAAATGTATTTCACCGCATTTTAGGCCCTGGCCATTGAAATTTGCTTATAAAGCAATGCTCGAACATTTGGCCACGTCACAAAACATTTATTAGAGAGCAAAATTAATCAAAACTTGTTCCGCAATGTTTTTGAAAAAGTCAAAACATTTGTCGTTTGACGTAAGCAAAAAAATTTGACGGTTTTAATGTTAGCGACGTGGATAAACGGTGAAAACAGTTGCTTGTTAAGTTTATTTCAAATGTTTGACGACCACTTTTTGATCGTTTGGCCAGAGCTGTACACCGCTTGGGGCAGACGGCCGCAGATCGAATTTAATTTTCCATCAACAAGATTTTAGCAGCTTTTATTCGTCATTATTATTTGAATTAAGGTTTATATTCACCTGGCCAAACTATCAAACATTGTTTGTCAAACATTTGAAATCTGCTTATCAAACAATGTTCGAACGTTTGGCCAGGCAACAAAACATTGTTTAAAGAGCAATATAAGCACAATTTGTTCCGCAATATTTTGAAAAAATCAAAACAATTTTTCTTAGACGTACAGAACAACAAAAATTTGTTGACCGTTTTAATGTGTGCTACGTGGATAAACGGTGAAATCATTTTGCTAGACATGCAAATTTAAAATGTTTGACGACCAATTTTTGATCGTTTGGCCAGAGCTGTACACCGCTCGGGGCAGACGACAGCAGATCGAAATGAATTTTCCATCAACAAGATTTTAGCAGATTTTATTCGTCATTGTTATTTGAATTAAGGTTTATATTCACCTGGCCAAACTATCAAACATTGTTTGTCAACCATTTGAAATTTGCTTATCAAACAATGTTCGAACGTTTGGCCAGGCAACAAAACATTGTTTAAAGAGCAATATAAACACAATTTGTTCCGCAATATTTTGAAAAAATCAAAACAATTTTTCTTAGACGTACAGAAGAACAAAAATTTGTTGACCGTTTTAATGTGTGCTACGTGGATAAACGGTGAAATCATTTTGCTAGACATGCAAATTTAAAATGTTTGACGACCAATTTTTTGATCGTTTGGCCAGATCGAATTGAATTTTCCATCAGCAAGATTTTAGCAGATTTTATTCGGCATTGTTATTTGAATTAAGGTTTATATTCACCTGACAAACTATCAAACATTGTTTGTCAAACATTTGAAATTTGCTTATCAAACAATGTTCGAACGTTTGGCCACGTCACAAAACATTGCTTGAAGAGCATAAGAAAATTCGTTTCGAAATATTTTGAATAAGTTCAAAACATTTTTTGTTTGACGTAAGCGAAAAATGTTGGGCTATTTTAATGGCGGAGCAATTCACTTTTTGGAATCTCGTACGCCCTCAATTGTTTTGGTAGGAATCTTGTAAGAATCCTTTTGTTTCAATAGGAATCTCCTAAGCTTTTTCGCCCAGTGAAATGCCACCCGATTTATTGTTTACGACGTGGGCAAGCGGTGAAACATTTTGCTTGACAAGCAAATGTTTGACGAACAATTTTTCTTCGTTAGGCCAGAGCCGAGCTCCGACCGCTTGGCAGCAGCTGTGCAAAGACTATAATTAATTTCACGGTTTTAGCAATTCTTGTGCAATTTTCTCCACCTTCCCTACCAATTTTCCACTTCTTGTGCAAGCATCTGTTTTACCGTATGTTTAGACTTTTTCTTTTCTGCGCAACATCTGCACTTCAAAGAGACACATAAATGTCTGCGAAATTCACTAGTTCTTTCTTATTATTATTATATTATATAAATAATTAACGGAACTGAAATTTAATTATCATTAACAGAATATTGAATAAGTCAACTTTATAAATAAAATATATGAGTTGCTTTCTAGTTTCAATTTATTTTGTTTTTGCTAAAATTTTAAAAATTTTTACGTATTATTAAATGCACTTGTACATAAAGAAAATTTAAACTCAACATTAACGTAAAATAAACTCAATGTTCACGAAGAATTTAAGGAAAGAGATCTTTTTTGCGATATTTAAGCGCAAAACAATTAATTCAATATTTAAGCGCACTTTTCCAATTAGCGACCGGTTTGTTGGCAACTACACGCTTTTTTTTTCATCAGGAACCTACCTCAAGGCCTAGTTCTAAAAGTTCCTTATTTTTGGACCTCTTTTTAGGCAATTGTAGTTCAAAAAGTTCCTTAATAGTTCCTTAATTTTACCTGCACATACAGTGGTCTTAACAATAAAAGAGAGACACTTGCATGTTAGGAAAGCTCGAGAGTACTCAAGGAAACATTTGATACATGCTTAAAGTACAATTTATGTGATTTTCGACTGCAAATGAATGGAACCGGCTTTCTAATTCTTGATTATTTGCAGTGATAAAACTATTTAACAATAAAAAGTTCTTTAGTTATTTTCTCTCTAGTAGTATAAGTTCTTTAAATTTTCGGGCCTTCTACATGTAGGTTCCTTATAAAGTGGTTCCTTATAAAAAAAAGCGTGTATGGTACTAAAGCAAGGCTAATGCCAACCCACGGCACCATAACTAATGCCAAATAGTTAAAACTGCTAACTTATGTCGAAATGCATGCAGACAAATGGTCAGAACTTGTAGGATACAGTTGATTGCGGTTGGAAGAGCGCTCAGGTCGACCGGAACTGACGGGAATCAGTTGCCAACTACAGTTGACATCCGCTATCTCGAACTCTCAAGGGAAACTGGAATTTGTTCGAGATAGCGAATGTTCGAAATAACGGCTGCCCCATATAAATATAAAAAATCACAGTTTTTAATTCAGAAAAGGAACCCCTATTAACATGCAGGGTTACTGATCCCAAATTTCATCAAACAAGTCTGGTATTTTTTACAAAAGAGTCAAAGCTCATCTGCCTTCATCCCTACTATTGGTGAAATTGAGATAATGGTGATGCAGCACATCTCGAAAGAGAACAGCTTCATCTATTGTATACATGGGCAGCATATCACTTAGCTGCTGCCATTCCCGCTCCGCTAGGCGAACTTATGCATGTTTTCAGCCTGTCTCTTTATCCAGTTAAGCAGAAAATTTGGCAACGTTCGAGATAAAGAGCAGGTTTTCCTTCATGGGAAATCGAAAATGGTTCGAGACAGCGAATGTTCGAGATAACGGGGTTCGAGATAGCGGATGATTTTTCTATACAAACCCTTATACCAAAACGAGGGGAAATGGAAAATCGTTCGAGATAACGAATGTTCGAGATAGCGGCCAGTCGAGATAGCGGATGTCAACTGTAATCGCAAAAGCAGAACATGCTTAACTTTCTGAAATTGTGCGCCGACTACTGTGTTGCCGTCAAAAAGGAACTAGTTACCAGTGCGCTTGGTCAGTTGCGATAAATTAGTTACAAAAAATCGACGATAAGTTGTCGGCAACTGATTCTGACTGTGCGCAAAGTCGACATGACCCTGTCTTAAGGGTTTTGTTAAACTTTGGTAAAATTGACTTTGTTCACATATTGTCAATTATTGCTTTTGATTGTCTTACATTGCTAGAAATAGCCAAAATTTGACTTTTTTGCGAGCAATGGTCATTATGTCAAGGCTTAGATACTATCTACTATACTGTATATTCTAAGACACTTCCAAGGCTCGCCTTAGGCAGTTAGTCAAGTTGCTTATTTTAAAAAGTGATATAGTAACGTCAGGGTAATAGCTTTTGGAGTATTAAGTGTATAGGTTAAAGAATAAGAGTAAATTAAAGGCGCATGCTTTTTAACCTCCTTTAACGGACACCTCTACACGTCCGTAAAATGGGCCAGGCTTTTTTATCCGAAAATTCTTTTTGTTGTAAAATAGCTAAACTCCAATAGCGGACTAGCGGACGCCTCTAACAATGGACCATACCGTACTGTGATATTGCCGCTGGAAGGAGCTTCCACTGTTTGCAAATAAGAAATTTCATCGATGTTAATTTTAAGTTACTTATTATTATGATTTGAATTGTTTTAATTTACGCCAGAGTATGCATCAACTAGAGCTGCGGAGGAGTAATACATACCAACCCCCGCAGAGACACTGCCAAATGTTATAATAGCAGTATCGAGGAATAATTCGTACTTCTTCATTTCATTCTGTTGTAATTTCATATGAAATAAACATGGGAATATGAATGACAAACACATTCCTGTGAAACTGCCAACTAACGCCATGTATAAACCAAAATGAGGCACTGCTATGGCAACAGCCAACGCGAAACTGATCAGAGACAAACGGACTAAAGCTCGCTTGAATCGACTTGGCTTTAATTCTTCTTCTTCATCCATGTCTGTCTGAATTAACTTCGATTTCTCAGCGAATGCATCATCATCTTCATCATCATCTGATTCTACTCCTGTGCTGTTTCTGCGCTTCAAACGCGAGAGCTGCTGCAGAAACCACGCTCTAGATCTCCGCAACGTGATTTTATCAATGATGACAAAGACAGTGTATGCAGGGAATGTAAACGAGGCTAAAGCGAGAACAAGGACACCCATGTTGACGACAGTTTTGAATATTCCATGAGGCAGGTTATTGGTGATGACTTGTTTTGTTTCGCCTTTGAAAGTGAGATACCCGACTAGGCCAAAGGCGATTTTGACAAATGTGATGGCGGCATAAGTTGCGTTCATGATGATGCTGTATTTGCGTGGATGTTGCATGCTACCATGTATCGCTGGCATATACGGCTGTGAGGAGTAACTGACAACAACTATGCCCATACCGATAAAGAATTTACCCATTTCAAACGGAGGTGTTTCATGCACACTCCACTTGCTCGCACGATAAAAGCTGTAAACAGCGACAACGATATAAACAACCTGCCCAACAACCACTGTGATCAGACTGACCCATGCAACTTGACTTAAATTTATCATGAATGCATTTGGTATTACCAGTATGAACGCAAGCATCGACCAATGCATCTTATCGAAGCCTGAATCCGGGAAACTATTATGCAAAATAGACCCGCATAATATCAACAGCAAAGTGCAGTACGAAAGTTGCTCTATTATCATGGCAACATAAACCATCCATTTCCCAAAATCCCCTGCGAACGCTTCGCCGATTTCTTCGTAGCTTTCTCTCATTCGGACAAGTAGGCCGGTTTGTGGATCACGGTCGTACAAGCATTTGATTAGCTTCTTGCTTGTGTAATTAGATACAGCTGCAACAATTGCCGTTGCGAATAGGCTCAGGTATCCACCGCATAATACCACGAAAGGCATTGTCAGGATGACGACACCTTGATTCGCGTTGAAGATATTCCAAAATGTCTGCAAATTAGACACTTTGCTTCTCTCGTCTTCTTCATCTGCGTTGTCTTCTTTTTTAAATAATGTTTCTTCTTCGTCGGAAGAATCGCCTTTGTCTCTAAGGATGTTGACAACGTCAACAAAACCGTGACGAAAGTTCTCGAAAACTGTTGCTGAGTACCACATTCTGGCTTCTAATTGGGCCTACCTATTCTTTTTGACAAATTTAAAAATTTCGAACGGCTTTCTTCGGGATGTGTCTCCGTCTCTCAGACCAGAGAACCTACTTCCTCGATTTCTTGAGCTCAGATTTGCTCAGTATCTAATTCTTCTGGTGGAAGAAAACGGTCTTATTGTCACTGTCGTTTTCAACGTTCTCAACGAGAACCAACTGCTTACTTTTTTATGTCAAACTCCAAATTTAACGATTATGTACTGACGTCTCAAAAATTCATCCTTATTTTAAAGTTCTAAGTCCAAAATAAGCATACCTCGACAGAAGTTGATTGCAATGTTATTCTCCCCCAAAGATCTGTTCTTTCTTTCACAAGTTTTCTAAACCTAGTAGAAAAAGCGTCTGAAATGGCTTGGTTGTCTTCGAGACTATTTTTGCATATGCAACCTCTGTTTCTCATATCATGTGCAAAATCTTTCGCTGCCAAATCTTCAGAAAATGCTTGCAGAATTCATAAGGGTCCTTCTTCAAAATGTCTTTGTTGATTTTCGTAAATTCCGTTCTGTTTTTTATCTTACAACTCCTTTGGTCTTCTTTTCGAGGCTGGTTAATTTTACTCCTTCTCCCTTCTTCTTGCCAAGTGATGCTCTTTACCTCCTGCACCAACCTTTGAAGCAAAAGAAAAGTTTTCTTACTTTAGATGACCTCTCGAAGTTATATCAGTAAGATGCAATGCCTGATAAGATTTCAGGTCACAAGATGATCCTGCATCTGTTAAGATGAATGATAATAGAAAGTCATGATTTTGAATTATAATATATTGACTTTACACTTCGACAATCTGGTAGAAATATGGCAAATGAAAGTCAGTTGAGCAAACAATAAAACGCCTTGTTAACCTTGGTTAGCAAGTTAAGACCGTTTGTGACGGCTGAACGCTCAAAGGTCATTCATTCTATCTTAAGCTCAGGGGTGACGATCGACCTTGCAGCTTGGTTCCTTGTCCCAAAGAAACGATATTAATCATACTTGTGACGTATTTAGGATGAAGCAATCCAAGCTGACAAGCAAGCAAGCAAGCAATTTTGATTTGTTAACACAGGCCAGATGTTCTGGCAGCTATACCGCTGATTTGGACCTGTGGCTTGTGCCCCAAGACTGAAATTCGAGAACGAATACCCTAGGTACTCATTTACTGATCTGGGAAAGATAGAAAGCTGATTTGACTGTAGGCCTGCGGAAAGTGCTCCTGACGAAATTCGAACCCATGATCTAACGTGAGCCGGACGCTTTGACCACTCGGCCACAACAACTCAGGAGGCTGAGAAAACAAAACGCTAACGATCAGAGTGCTGCAATTGGACGATGAAGAACAGGATTGGAAAGATTCGGTCGAACGGCAGCACTTGGTGATACCTTGGCTTGCAAAAGAGAAGGTATATTGCTTGTTTCATTAACTATTGGTTGGAGGTTGGAGTTGGAGATGCACCGGTTGGCTTTCGCAAACGAAATTGCCTCGCTCGCAGTCGCTGAAATGAGGCTTTCAGAATACAGGAACCTGATTGGTTTGATTTCAAATTTTATTCGATTTTATGGCAAGGACATGGGACACGGTACATCGAACTTTAAGAAAATTGATGACTTTCATTTTTTCGCTATTTCAGTACTTATTTGATATTGAGAACTGAATATCTTGAATTTAAAGAAATTCTATGACGATCTTATTTTAATTCGGGGGAATAAGTGTATAGACCGATTCAACAATTATCGAAAATTTTCAATATCTGAGATAGAGAGTTTCTGATGTCAAAGTAGTATTAAGCACCCAAAATTTAGTCTAGGTGCAAAGTTTTACTATCTTAATGCTTGCACTATTGATTTTATGAGCGTTGAAAGAATATGATTTTACAAGGGCTTAGACCCAGTGGGTGTAAAAGTTTCACCTTCTTTATTTTTCGTGGTCAAAGCCTTTATGGAAACAGGAACTTTGAATGTTTCTAATATAAAATATACAAGTACTAGGACAACGGAAATTTGCACTTAGACAAAATTTTGGATGCTTTATACGATTTATGCATTAAAAACCTGATATCTTGTGATGTTTACATAGTTGGCAGGTCATTGAATGTCTCAATAAACCAAATCTGGATCGAAAAATGGTTTAAAGCCAAAGAAATGATAAATAAGTGAAATCTTTGACTGCATAAGCTTCTTTCAAGTTTCTTAGGCCCTGGCAAAGCGATCAAACATTGTCTATCAAGCATTTGAAGTTTGTGTGTGAGGCAAAATGTTGTACCGTTGGCACGTCCTAAAATATTGCTCGTTAAACTCTTTTTGCTTGTGTCCAGCAAAAAATGTTTTTGCAACAAATCTACATTATTTTTGCTTGTCAAGCAATGTTTTGCGACGTGGCGAAACGATCAAAAATTTCTTGAGAAGCAAATTTTAGATTTTGGACCAGCATTGTTTGACTGTTTAGCCGCGTCACAAAACATTTTTGGTCAAACAGAATGGGTTTAGCAATGTTTGTGGAAAATTTGAAAAACATTTTCTGCTTTTCACAAGCAAAAAGTGCTTGACAAGCAATGTTTTGCGATGTGGCCAAACGATCAAACATTTGTTTCACAAACAAATTTCAGATGTTGGACAAGCAGTGCTTGACTGTTTAACCGCGTCACAAAACATTGTTGGACAAACAGAATGGGCTTAGCAATGTTTGTGGAAAATTTGAAAAACATTTTCTGCTTTTCACAAGCAAAAAGTGTTTGACAAGCAATGTTTGCGACGTGGCCAAACGATCAAACATTTGTCTGACAAGCAAATTTTTGATGTTGGACAGTGTTTGACTGTTTAGCCGCGTCACAAAACATTGTTGAGAAAACAGAATGGGCTTAGTAATGTTGGTGGAAAATTTGAAAAACATTTTCTACTTTTCACCAGCAAAAAGCGTTTGACAAGCAATGTTTGCGACGTGGCCAAACGATCAAACATTTGTCTGACAAGCAAATTTTAGATGGTGGAAAAGCAGTGTTCGATCGCTTGGCCAGAGCTTTAGAATCAAACTAGACAGTCTAAACCCTTGCTATCTCTTCAATAAAACCAACGAAAATGATAACCTGCCATTATAGTCAGCTCATCTGGCTTTTCATTATTAGAATGATGAAGATAAATGTTTTTATTCGCCACAGCAGGTTAATTTTTTCTTCAAGTCTCGCAATAACCTAAGCTGTAATTATATCATAGACTATGAATGTATTAAAAAATTTTTGGATAATACATATTTTCTTATATATATATGTTATAAATTATTTTTTCATATAATCTTATTTGAAATAATATAATGTTATATAATTTTATTGCTTTTTTATATATTTTTTATATTAAATATGTTTTGGGCATTTATATATCTTAACTGATTGTTTAAACTGTAAATTAAATGTACGTTGTTTAAATTTCTAAATTTTTGTTTGAAAAATTAAAAACATAAAGTGGTTCGTTGCAAAAGATGCGTTTTCAAAATTTTCTACTTTAAATCTTCGCTAGTTTTTAGTTATTGCGGAGATTAATTTCGACGCTTTAAACCTGTATTGTTTAAATTTAAACTCGAAATTTCAACAGTTGTCACAAAGAACAGGCACTGCAAGTTAAGGAGAATATAGAGGCAGGTTTTTTTCGGATGATTCGAGTTGCCGAATTGATTCTTGTTATTCTGCCTGCAAATCATTGATGCAGTTTGATGCATGTGAAGCAAAACTTCGAGACAGTCATTGAAGTTTAGGTGCAAAGCTTGCACACTATTTTTTATAAAAACATCTTATAAGAAACTCAAAGGCCCTTTTCGTGAAAATCAAGAAACTCTTCTTGAATTGACTACAATCTTCGCCATAAGGGTTGAGAATTTCTATAGAAACAGAATTAATTTTATTTAGGGACCCCCCTTTCCCCAACTAAATGTTGTTTGTTGATATTTCTTAAATTCCGTCATTCTGAAGTAAGTGACAAAATGAAGGAACTCACTCTTTTCGCAACACCTTATGGCCAGGATTGTAGAAGGGCAAGTAAAGTCTAACAAACTTTGTCAGGTCTGCAACTTCACAATAAATGTCTTTTCGTGTGCTTTTCAAATACCTATAGGCAACTTGCTGTTATTGACACTTCTTGTTATGATATCATTAATTTTCTCAAATCTTCTTACTCAAAAATAGCACTGAATCTATTCTCGAACAGTTGCAGTAAATAAACAAAGTTTTATTCTTGAGAAATTAAGAAACTCTTCAATAAACTCTTGCTATGTTATAAGCGCCAAAACCTGCTTTTTCGTTGGACAGAAGTTTCTTATAAAAAACAAGTGTACTTTAGCTATCGGTTTTCGTCAAACAAACGAACTCCAATAACGAAATTTTTCATCATAATACACGTATGAATCTTGACCTTGAATATGTTTTAATAATCCTAACAAGAAACATGTGGTTATATATAAGAAAGCAATGATACCGTATATAGCTAGCTAGTTCGATTTTTATTAATTAAGAAACTCTTCAGGAAGTTTGGTCACTAAAATTGTTGGATGTCAAGAAAGTTTTCTTACTAGGGTGATTCCAATCTTTCTTATAAAAAAGCGTGCATGTAGCAGCCTATCTGATATTATCTTTAACATTTTGAAGTAAATAACTTGTCTTACCTTGCGGTTTATCGTTGAAGGATAATCATCTCAATTTTTCACGTTCTACACGACCAACAGCTGACCGAAAACATCGCAAGGTGATCACAGCGAATATTCAATTTCTATTTTGCTCTGAGAATGAATGACATGGGTGGGCGTGTGGCTGCAGAAGGGTTGTTATGGCAACAACGGTACCAGGCTTCCAAATCTCAAAATCAAAACCCTTGCGTTATCGAAGAGGCCGTTTCTCTGAGCAGATAAAAGACCTCCGTATGGCGCTGAAGTGCTGTGGCGTTCTGGTCTCATCCAATGGCTAGTGCTTTCAGGCCTTTCAGGATATCAGTTAGTTCGTACTTCGACCCGCAGTCACGGTATGGCTACAGCCAGGATCGAGAGCTCGTTGATCCTTCAATTTTACGATACAGTATTATCGACTGGCGTTAAGTACCATTCCACCTTCACCGTCGGAAACGGGAGCCCGGTTTGGGGCCGTATCCCACCTAATAATCTGAGAACAGAAGTATATACGTAATAAGATTATTTCAGTTGTCAGCCCCCCCCCACTAGTCAAGAATTCCTTCTGAGGACACTAGATAACCTGGATTCATTTAGACTCTATGTAAATATATTCCACCCTAACAATCCATACAAATAGAATGAGGTAAATCCGGGGGATGTGGAAATACTCACTGTTTGATTCAGAGCCCAATTAATTCTAAGTTGTTCTGTTAAATTGCTGTCACCTAACGCACTTTGAGTTATCAAGTGTGCTTCTCCAGCCTGAACGTAATCCAGCTGACTCGTGGTGTCAGAAGCTTAGGGAGGTTGGAGTTCGAGACGGTAGCGTCACTGCCAGGGTCGAGGTCTCGATAAGCATCATTTCACTTTCACCTGCCTATTTATGGATAGGGAAGAATATTCCAGGGGGTCGCAGGGGAATAGAGCTCAAGTTCTCAGATACACGTATTTTTTATAAGGAGCTAAAAAGTTGGGCAGTACTGAAAGTTTCTTAAAATAACGACATGGTATATGAATCTGACTGATTTTCTAAACCTGAAAACCTTAGAACCAAGCAACCCTAACGATAATCCTAAAGAAATATTCAAAAGAGGTACATGAAGATTCATCTTTTGTTATCAAACTAAAGTTTACCTCGAAAAACAAAAGCATATATGTTTCAAATACATTTTTCCAAGAAAGCAGTTTCTAATTGCAAGGTTGCAAGGCCTTGAACCTCAAATAGAATCTTAAAGATAAATGGATAAAGAAAACAAGTCTGGATAAGTAAAGGACCAAAAATACACCATTGTGGTACACCACAATTTAATCTTATCTGAAAACACGGCTTTGAAGATTACTGGAATAGCTTTATTCTTGGAAATCATATTTGAAAATGTTAAAAACCCAAAAAGTAGCAAAAGGATTGGAGGAAGTTGCTGAAAGAACTCCACGATACGCGCTCCATTATTTCTATAAATATCAATGAAGAGTTTCATTGTTTTTTATTCGAAGGTTTTGTTTCTGCGTTTGTAATGTTGGTTAATACTCACCAGGATCCACCCCATGAAGTGGACGTTTAGTGCATTAGCCCTTGTCGGTGATTGAAACGGGAAAACACAGTTTCCGGCCAATGCACCTGTCACCGCGGAGAAGAAGCCGCGGGAAAAGGGAAGAAAAGAAGCAGAGAGTGGAAGGGCAGAAAGCAAAAGCAAGCAGAATATGCAAAAGTAGAATTTAGGGCCCTACTTTAAATGCTAAATCAAAGGGAGGGCAGGGAGGGGAAAAGACATGACGGCGAGAAGACATCTTGCTTGGAGCCGTCAAATTCGTTAATGCAACATCATATTTGCATCTTGAGTTCTATTCAACAAGCAGAAGACTCTTTCAAAGAATCAATGCCCAATGTTGATCTTATTGATATGAACTATTCTGTAATTTCATCCTCCATGAAATTATGATTGAGTGAATGGGGAAATACCCAGACTAGATACCAGATCCCATAGGGAAAGATCCCAAACAGATACTTTATCGAATTCCCTATCATGACATAAGCAATAACAAAAGTCTCCTGGTGGCATTAACCCCGGTTAAGCTCGTGCTCTAACTGGAATTTAGCAAATAAGGGACATAAAATAACAGTGACATAGGTTCAATATTTGGGAAGCAGAAGTGCGTAGTCAAAAAGACCCAATGAGACACTGGCCAAATGATCAAACATTGTTTGTTAAACATTTGAATTCTGCTATCAAACACAATGTTTCACATTTTCATTTTCACATTCACATTTTCAGCATCACATTTTCGCTATCAAGCATCATAGATGGCCTTCCTTTGACACGAGCCTATTTGTGCAGCAAAATTGCAAGAAACGAGCAATTGCATCATCACATCTCTTTTAGTAGTAGTTCCTATCTGGTTAGATTTTATTTGAATGAGGGACCTCCTTCATAATTGAGATGCGCGCTCAATTGAGGTAGGCCATCATTGCACAAACTGAGGAAAAAGTGGAGCTCTTTCAAGTGGATGTCCAAGCAGTGCTTTTTGTTGTGTGTGCGATCGACTTTTCGAGAACGCAAGCCAAGTTTCAATCTACATTGAGAAGGAGGCAATTGCAAACTTATTGTTCTATTTTGTCTGATCAAACTCCTTGTATTCTGATTGGCTGGAACAATAGAAAGAGTTCGATCTCTGCGATCGGGCGCTCAGACCAAACATGGAATGTGGTCAAAAGACGCATGCTCAGATCCAAAGTCGACTGCGAAAAGTTGCGCGCACGCCAAATTGCATTGAACAGAAATTCACCTTCAGTACGGTATGCTTTTTTAGAGTTAGTTGCAAATCAGAAATATCACATGCAGTACTGGCAGAATGGGTATGTCGGCATGAAAGTCATGAAAGCCTGGTCAAAATGCAGTCCAAAATAGAGCTACGATAACCACCCCGGGTAATGTATGAGCATTACAGTTGAGGGTTTTCAGTAAAGTGGAGGATATTCAGTACAGTGGAGGGATATCATCAGTATGGTGGAGGAATATCATCAGTATGGTGGAGGGATATCATCAATACGCTGGAGGGATATCATCAGCACGCTGGAGGGATATCATCAGTACGGTGGAGGGATATCATCAGTACGGTGGAGGGATATCATCAATACGCTGGAGGGATATCATCAGCACGCTGGAGGGATATCATTAGTACGGTGGAGGGATATCATCAGTACGGTGGAGGGATATCATCAGTACGGTGGAGGGATATCATCAGTACGGTGGAGGATGTTCAGTACAGTGGAAGATGTTCAGTACTGTGGAGGGATAGCATCAGTACAGTGGAGGGATATCATCAGTACAGTGGAGGGATATCATCAGTACAGTGGAGGGATATCATCAGCACGGTGGAGGGATATCATCAGTACGGTGGAGGGTTTTGATTACTGACTGTACTGTACAATGCTGAATATCCTCCACTGTACTGATGATATCCCTTCACCATACTGATGATATCCCTCTACTGTACTGAATATCCTTCACTTTACTGCACATACATTGCCCGGGGTGATAACATAATTGATTGGCATGTATAACAGTTTGATGCCAATATTTCTCAGGCTGTGCTCCTAATTCTCGACATTATGCATTCATACTCCAAAAAAGCCAGCATACGGCTTATTCACCGACTATAGAACATAATAGATTTTGACAAATAATTTGTGAAACTCCCTACCATCTGTGACCATCTGGAAGCTTACAAAAACACTGCCTATTTAATAATTAATATCGCAAGATTATTGAAATGAATTTGAACGTAGTTAGTCTTTTAGTTTTCACGCCGTATGTTGTTTATTAAGGAAAACAAGGCAATCTAATTTCTTATACTACTAATTTCATTTCGCTGTTTATGCATATAATAAACATCATTACTGATTTTAAACTGTTTGAAATAGAGATCATTGAGTCTCTTTCTCAACCGTCGCGTCGTGTCCCTGTAGATTCTATTCAAATCAAATTAACGAACAACTCTAAATTTTCAGTATTTTCTAATTAAGAACTCTAAAACTGAACCTTATTTCGAAGTTCTTCGTTAAAAACAAAAACAAAAATACTCATTAATATTTTATTTTCCTTAGCGAAAGATTAAGTCTTTCGACCCCTTTGAAGAGGGTTTAAAAACAATTTATTTCATTCAGATTTGTTCGCATCTTTTTAATAGTGTCACTAATCTTACTGTTTTGATTTAATTATGTCTCTAAGCTTACTCTCTCAGACCCTACTTCGCTCCCAGCTCCCCATGCAACACAGCCCGCTCATACTACAGTCGTAGTCTGAGCTTGGAGCGAATCTACGACTTTTGTAGACTTATTACATTCGTCGTAGTCTACGCTCCTCCACACTCCACCACCCCGCTCCACTCTGAGGAAACAGCTGTATGTTGTTGTAGTTGTTAGAAGCTGTTTCCGAAAGAGTGGGAGGAAGGTAATAAGTGTACGACTTTTGTAGTGAGCCTAGGCCTAAGACTCAGAGCAGTTCTGAGCGACTTTTCTTTATCAGATTGGCCTAAGGCACTATAACTCGTGGAATAAGTCTGACCAAGTAAATATTAGAACCTTTTTATTTTTCGTTCCGATTAACGGAAAATAAAAATTAGCTGTTGACACGAAGAACGGAACCAATGCGCAATGGTTTTTAGGTATCTGTTCACGTAGTAACGAAGTCGTTCATCCAACGTTTCGCCCTTGAAGCTGAATCAAAGTTTTAAAACCATCGTCAGGTCTAACGGCAGTATGACGTGGGTATGTCTAACCATTGTATAACGGTTAGATCAGTGAATGATCTGCCGAGACTTTCAATAAGACGCCTCCTACAGCCTCTGTCCTGTGCCAATCTGCTCAGTTCCAAACACAAGAAGAGAAGAGAGACAAAAATATCCGCTAACAGTAATAATTTATAATAATGTTTAAGAATTAAACTAGCTTTAATACAGTTAAGGAAGTGCTGCTTCAAGTTATCAGGGAAAGAAGTTTTTACACGGGACTGTCATGGGTATTCCCAAATGCGAATTCATGACCATGGAATGAAGTGATATGTTCAGCTGTAGTCAAGCAATTCAAGTTCAAACATGTTGATATGTTTTTTAAAACAAAGTTGTTCCATTAGAATACATGATATATAAAATTGAGACCAATTTTTGAGAAGAACTTTAAAATGCCTAATATCCGCTTCTCACCTTTTATCTTGCTCGAGGCAATAAACAGTAGGACTCTAGGGCCTAACTTGTTTCAAGAGAAAGCAATTTGTTTACTGCACAAGCGCCATATCCGAATCTGACGATCAAAAGAAACAGACAGCTTGACGGGCAGCTACAAAGAAATCCACGTCACAAATACAAAATTCGACGGTTCACCTGAATATTTTGCTGCTTCGCAGTAATACGTTATAGCGGTATACCATGTAAGGAGCCCAAACAACATTTGTTGTCCGCTTTCAAATTCTACCTGTATCCAGTATACTTATTCTATGACAGAAAGCCTTTCAGTTTTTTGTCTTTGAGCTGTGTTTGCATACTATTCTTAGCAACTGTGACCTTCTTAAACCAGGCTCATCTCGATCTACAATACGATACAACTAACGCCAACTAGCTGTAACTACTAACTTATTTCGACATGTCAAGAGCTAGTCCGAACTTTTGGATACAGTTGACTGCGGTCACAAAGCGCTCATTTCATCTGTCACTGACGGGAAGAATCAGTTAGTCAACTTATCGCAGCGGTAGAATATGTGTAATTTTCTGGAACTGCGCAGACTAGAACATGCGAAACTTTCTGCGCCGACAAGTTGCCGTCAAACACGAACCAGTTACTAAAATTTCCAGAGCACTTTTTTATGTCGACATGTCAGTTGCGATAAATTAGTTAAAAAAACGCCGATTAGCAGCTGGTAGCTAGTTCTGACTTTGCGGCATTTCGACATAAGACTGCCTTTAAGCATCGAAGCATTCAGGACCTCCGAGAGGTTTAATGCGATTGATGAGCCAACAATGGTGATTCTTATAGCCGTTAGCATCACCCTTTGTGTTAAAGCAGTGTCAAAAGGGCTGGGTATTTACAGCTAGGTAGTTAATTATTTAGGAAACTAGTCAATTAACTGATAAATCGCACTGGCTTATTTTTCTAGCTAGCATTTAAACAGGCAAATGCCTCAGCTGGGTAGCTAATTTGATTTTCACTTAATTGGTTAACTTGTTTGTTAATTTGTTAGCAAGTAAGTTATTTATTTGCTTAATCATTTGCTTGTATGTTAGCTATTGGTAAGTTGTTAATTAACTATAGGTAAGTAGTAAATAATTGGCTAATCAGTTAGATAATCAGTCCGTTCGTTCCTTAGTTTGTTTGTTATAGTTAGTCAGTCAGTCAGTCAGTTAGATAGTAAGTTAGTTAAGTAGTTAGTTGTGCACTCCTCAGTCAGTCAGTCAGTCAGTCAGTCAGTCAGTCAGTCAGTCAGTCAGTCAGTCAGTCAGTCAGTCAGTCAGTCAGTCAGTCAGTCAGTCAGTCAGTCAGTCAGTCAGTCAGTCAGTCAGTCAGTCAGTCAGTCAGTCAGTCAGTCAGTCAGTCAGTCAGTCAGTCAGTCAGTCAGTTAGCTAGTTAGTTAGTTAGCTAGCTAGCTAGTTAGTTAGTAAGTTAGTTATGCCGTCAGTTAGTTAGTTAGTAAGTGAGTGAGTGAGTGATTGAGTGAGTGAGTGAGTGAGTTACCTTATTAGTTAGTTAGTTAGTTAATTAGTTATTGAGTTAGTTAGTAAATTAGCTATGCAGTCAGTCAGTCAGTTGACTAGAAAGTAAGCTGGTTATGCAGTTAGTTAGTTAGTTAGTTAGTTAAGCAGTCAGTCAGGAAGTCAGTAAGTTATATAGTTAATTAGTTAGTAAGTTAGTTTTGCAGTCAGTCACTTAGTAAGTTAGTAAGTTGGTTTTGCAGTCAGTTAGTTACTTTGTAAATTAGTTATTCACTCAGTCATTCAGTCAGGCAATTTAAGTTAGTTCGACAGCTTTCTGTTGGTCTGGTGGATTAGTAGGCGAATTAGTTAGTAATTCAGTAATTCAGTTAGTTAGTTAACTTGTTAGCATATCTGCCAGTTAAGCTGTTAGCCCGTTGGGCTATTAGTTAGTTCGTTAGTTAGTTTGTTAGTTAGTTAGGGCCTAACTTTTTAGCAGATCAGCCAGTTAAGCAGTTAGCCCGTTTGATTATTAGTTAGTTCATTAGTTAGTTAGTTACTTAGTTAGTCAGTCAGTCAGTCAGTTAGCTAGTTAGTTAGTTAGCTAGCTAGCTAGTTAGTTAGTAAGTTGGTTATGCCGTCAGTTAGTTAGTTAGTGAGTGAGTGAGTGAGTGAGTTACCTTATTAGTTAGTGAGTTAGTTAGTAAATTAGTTATGCAGTCAGTCAGTCAGTTAACTAGAAAGTGAGTTGGTTTTGCAGTCAGTTAGTTACTTTGTAAATTAGTTATTCACTCAGTCAGGCAATTTAAGTTAGTTCGACAGCTTTCTATTGGTCAGGTGGATTAGTAGGCGAGTTAGTTAGTAAGTCAGTAATTCAGTTAGTTAGTTAACTTGTTAGCATATCTGCCAGTTAAGCTGTTAGCCCGTTGGGCTATTAGTTAGTTCGTTAATTAGTTTGTTAGTTAGTTAGGGCCTAACTTTTTAGCACATCAGCCAGTTAAGCAGTTAGCCCGTTTGATTATTAGTTAGTTCATTAGTTAGTTAGTTAGTTAGTTACTTAGTTAGTCAGTCAGTCAGTCAGTCAGTTAGCTAGTTAGTTAGTTAGCTAGCTAGCTAGTTAGTTAATAAGTTAGTTATGCCGTCAGTTAGTTAGTGAGTGAGTGAGCGAGTGAGTGAGTTACCTTATTAGTTAGTGAGTTAGTTAGTAAATTAGTTATGCAGTCAGTCAGTCAGTTAACTAGAAAGTAAGTTGGTTTTGCAGTCAGTTAGTTACTTTGTGAATTAGTTATTCACTCAGTCAGGCAATTTAAGTTAGTTCGACAGCTTTCTGTTGGTCAGGTGGATTAGTAGGCGAGTTAATTAGTAATTCAGTAATTCAGTTAGTTAGTTAACTTGTTAGCATATCTGCCAGTTAAGCTGTTAGCCCGTTGGGCTATTAGTTAGTTCGTTCGTTAGTTAGTTATTTAGTAAGTTATTTAGTTAGTTAGGTAGGCAGCCACAAGTTTATTCCACAAAGAACTTTTTCCGCATAATTAACTAGCGTTTTAAAACGCCAAAACGCAGACGATGATATCTCGCAGAAGATAATTTCGCAATCCATAGGTATATAGCCATTTCATATTTCATGAAATTATACAGCTATAAAAGAACAGACCGTAATGTAAATTGAATATATTATTAAAAGACAATAGAGTATTATTGGAAAACTACTTGAAAAATTTTAAAGTTAGAAAGCTTGACGTGTTCTTTGCACATCTTATGATGTGACTAGCTAAAGATGGCACTCATGTCTAAATTTCATGAATTCACTGACACTAGCCTAAGACTCAGAGCAGTTCTGAGCGACTTTTCTTTATCAGATTGGCCTAAGGCACTATAACTCGTGGAATAAGTCTGACCAAGTAAATATTAGAACCTTTTTATTTTTCGTTCCGATTAACGGAAAATAAAAATTAGCTGTTGACACGAAGAACGGAACCAATGCGCAATGGTTTTTAGGTATCTGTTCACGTAGTAACGAAGTCGTTCATCCAACGTTTCGCCCTTGAAGCTGAATCAAAGTTTTAAAAACCATCGTCAGGTTTAACGGCAGTATGACGTGGGTATGTCTAACCATTGTATAACGGTTAGATCAGTGAATGATCTGCCGAGACTTTCAATAAGACGCCTCCTACAGCCTCTGTCCTGTGCCAATCTGCTCAGTTCCAAACACAAGAAGAGAAGAGAGACAAAAATATCCGCTTACAGTAATAATTTATAATAATGTTTAAGAATTAAACTAGCTTTAACACAGTTAAGCAAGTGCTGCTTCAAGTTATCAAGGAAAGAAGTTTTTACACCGGACTGTCATGGGTATTCCGAAATGCGAATTCATGACCATGGAATGAAGTGGTATGTTCAGCTGTATTCAAGCAATTCAAGTTCAAACATGTTGATATGTTTTTTAAAACAAAGTTGTTCCATTAGAATACATGATATATAAAATTGAGACCAATTTTTGAGAAGAACTTTAAAATGCCTAATATCCGCTTCTCACCTTTTATCTTGCTCGAGGCAATAAACAGTAGGACTCTAGGGTCTAACTTGTTTCAAGAGAAAGCAATTTGTTTACTGCACAAGCGCCATATCCGAATCTGACCTGACGATCAAAAGAAACAGACAGCTTGACGGGCAGCTACAAAGAAATCCACGTCACACAAACAAAATTCGACGGTTCACCTGAATATTTTGCTGCTTCGCAGTAATACGTTATAACGGTATACCATGTAAGGAGCCCAAACAACATTTGTTGTGCCGCTTTCAAATTCTACCTGTATCCAGTATACTTATTCTATGACAGAAAGCCTTTCAGTGTTTTGTCTTTGAGCTGTGTTTGCATACTATTCTTAACAACTGTGACCTTCTTAAACCAGGCTCATGTCGATCTACAATACGATACAACTAACGCCAACTAGCTGTAACTACTAACTTATTTCGACATGTCAAGAGCTAGTCCGAACTTTTGGATACAGTTGACTGCGGTCACAAAGCGCTCATTTCAACTGTCACTGACGGGAATAATCAGTTGGTCAACTTATCGCAGCGGTAGAACGTGTAATTTTCTGGAACTGCGCAGACTAGAACATGCGAAACTTTCTGCGCCGACAAGTTGCCGTCAAACACGAACCAGTTACTAAAATTTCCAGAGCGCTTTTTTATGTCGACATGTCAGTTGCGATAAATTAGTTAAAAAAACGCCGATTAGCAGCTGGTAGCTAGTTCTGACTTTGCGGCATTTCGACATAAGACTGCCTTTAAGCATCGAAGCATTTAGGACCTCCGAGAGGTTTAATGCGATTGATGAGCCAACAATGGTGATTCTTATAGCCGTTAGCATCACCCTTTGTGTTATAGCAGTGTCAAAAGGGCTGGGTATTTACAGCTAGGTAGTTAATTATTTAGGAAACTAGTCAATTAACTGATAAATCGCACTGGCTTATTTTTCTAGCTAGCATTTAAACAGGCAAATGCCTCAGCTGGGTAGCTAATTTGATTTTCACTTAATTGGTTAACTTGTTTGTTAATTTGTTAGCAAGTAAGTTTTTTATTTGCTTAATTATTTGCTTGTATGTAAGCTATTGGTAAGTTGTTAATTAACTAGGTAGTTAGTAAATAGCTGGCTAATCAGTTAGATAGATAGTCAGTCAGTTCGTTCCTTAGTTAGTTAGTTAGTTTGTTATAGCTAGTCAGTCAGTCAGTTAGATAGTAAGTTAGTTAAGTAGTTAGTTGTGCACTCCTCAGTCAGTCAGTCAGTCAGTCAGTTAGTCAGTTATTCAGTTAGCAAGTTAGTAAGTTAGTAAGTTAGTCAATCAGTCAGTTAGTTAGCTAGTTAGTTAGTGAGTTAGTTAGTAAATTAGTTATGCAGCCAGTCAGTCAGCTAACTAGAAAGTAAGCTCGTTATGCAGTTAGTTAGTTAGTTAAGCAATCAGTCAGGAAGTCAGTAAGTTATATAGTTAATTAGTTGGTAAGTTAGTTTTGCAGTCAGTCACTTAGTAAGTAAGTAAGTTGGTTTTGCAGTCAGTTAGTTACTTAGTAAATTAGTTATTCACTCAGTCAGGCAGTTTAAGTTAGTTCGACAGCTTTCTGTTGATCAGGTGGATTAGTAGGCGAGTTAGTTAGTAATTCAGTCATTCAGTTAGTTAGTTATTTAGTAATTCAGTTAGTTAGTTAGCTTGTTAGCATATCAGCCATGTTAAGCAGTTAGCCCGTTTGGTTATTAGTTAGTTCGTTAGTTAGTTAGCAAGTTATTTAGTTAGTTAGGTAGGCAGCCACAAGTTTTTCCACAAAGAACTTTTTCCACAAATAAACTAGCGTTTAATAAATAAATAAACGTCAAAACGCAGACGATCATATCTCGCAGAATATAATTTCGCAATCCGTAGCTATATACCAATTTCATAATTCATTAAATTATACAGCTATAAAAGAACAGACCGCCATGTAAATTAAATATAGTATTAAAAGACCTTAGAGTATTTTCTGAAAACTACATGGAAAAATTTTAAAGTTGAAGCTTGACGTGTTCTTTGCACATCTTGTGATGTGACTAGCTAAAGATGGCACTCATGTCCAAATGTCGTGATTTCACTGGCACTAGCTAAAGACGTGTAAATAACACAAAAATCTGTCTAGTCTTTTTTAATCCTCTTGTAGTTTGACTCATCCTTGCAAATGCTTAAGTTTATAGAATCAGAAATTGTTCTTTTGTACTTTAAAGTTATTGAAATGACTTCTGCTTCCACCATCTTGCAGAAAGATATCCTTCAGGAACTGGAATATTACCATTTTGAATACACTTTTCCAGAAAGTTCCTCAGCCTTCCGATAGGCCCTTTCTCATCCGCTGGCGTCACTGCATCAATTTTCGGCAAGAATTCTTCCCATACGAAACGAAGAAGTTTTTGGAATTGTTTACCGTATGTTTTGAACAGTGCATGTCCTGCTACTTCTAGAAAATCAAACATTATCGTCGCAGTTATTGTTTTTATAGGCTCAAGGTTTAGCAGTCTCACTAACCATGACCAGGCATTATGAATACCATGAGGATGCGGGACTGATGCCAAATGAGGAGGCATCGGTGACTGCACAATAGCTGCATACAAACGTACAATACCAGAGAGTTTCTTGAGGTATTTTTCCTCTGATTCAATAGTATTTCCATCTACTTCATATCCAAGAACCTTGAGGTACTCCTCTAAAGATTGCTCTTGTTTCTTTGGTATATAATACGGCACTAAATAAGGGCAAGCAATGTAACAGTGTGCCAAGATCAGTTTTCCCATTTCTGGTAACTGAGCCCAAATACCAAGAGTCACAGCTGCGATAGAAAATGCCGAATTAAAGCTTGAAGAAATTTGTCGAGCTCCTTGAAGAACAAGTTTCTTGGCAACAACATCTTTACAGTATGCCTGCAAGAAATGGGTAATTATAAGAGAACTTTTCGATAATTGAAGAAATTTTCAAATTTTGACAGTTTTTTTATGTCAAATTTGTATTAAGCACCCAAAATTTAGTCTAGGTGCAAGGTTTGACTATCTCAGCGCTAGTAGCTATTATCAATTTTGTGAGTATTTAAAGTTTTCGATTTTATAAAGGATTAGATTAAGTGGGGTTAACAGTTTCTCTCACTTCAGTTTTTGAAGTGAAAGCCTATATAGAACTTTGAATGCTCATAAAAGTAAGAACACAAGCGCTAGGACAGTGAAACTTTGTACCAGACTACGTTTTTGATGTTTATACAATTTTCCCGTTAAAAACTTGATATCTTGTGATTTCAAAAATTTTCAGCACTGTCGGCTGTTTACTGAAAAAGTCCATATATTGCTGAAGCAAGTGAGTGGTGCCCTCGAGATGTTAATGTTGAAATGATGCGGGGAACGATGCACAAATTGCCAGAGTGGTTTTGTACTAAAAAAGCCTTGTTAAATTGTTTGCACACAAACACCAGTATTTTCTTTCTATGGCACACCATTGTTTAATTAATTAACAGATGCACACTCTGCAGACCAGAAGAACAACTTGCTCTTCATCTCAAGGCAATTCGCCTCACCTTTCAAGTCATCTTTGCCCAAAGTAGGAAAACCACAAGGTCTAAAATAGGACCCAGCCACAGTGTAAACAGCCGGGGGTACTTCAATGTGTCCATGATTAGACGTGAATCTGGACTTTGACAAAAGGACCCATTTGTATGATAAGATTTTCAAGGATTTCTGACCCATTTGCATGAAAATCGGGAAATTTCAAGCCCTTGTGTATGAATTTGGTTGACTTTAAAACCCTTTTACAGTGCTAGAACTCACGAGAAGTCTCGCAAAATCGAATCTGACGGCGATTCTTTGCAATCAATGTGACCGAGCTCTGTTGTTGCTGCTAATTCATTGTTTCGAAAGCAAAAAACACAGTAGAAAGGTTGTCAGCCACTTTGCGGTAAATCATTATGGGTCCTATTAGTAAGGAAATCCTAAAATACCAACCCATCAACCAGAATCGAGCAGAATATCAGACCCATGTGTAGAGAATTTCAGTCGAAAAAACCCATCCATATGAGCGGCACATCCAGTATGTCTACATATTGAAGTACCCCCCCCCCCCCGGGTAAACAGGGTCTAAATGATAACTTTCATGGGGTGTGTTTGGTTGGACTTTACCAGGCCTCTTCTTTAAAGGCGGCCCGTGCCCGCCTCGTCACTCCCCTCGAATGCTGGAGGCGAGCTGTCATTGCTCCCCTTGATATCAAATAACCAAAAAATCTGCCCGGCTTCGCTTTTCTTTCTTCATTACCAGACAGAAAGTAAATCTGCCACGTTAATCTTTAAATCGACTAATCTCCTTGTCACCTTGGATTTTTCCTTTTTTAGTTCTTTTGAAGACTTTTTAATGACGATTGAAGACACATACTTTTATCTTCATGAAGATTCTTTCTTTTTTGTTCCCAATTTTACAATTGGTTTCAATTAGTTAAAATAAGTGTTTTTCTCATTAAAAACTTTGTTTTCTTCCGTTAGGACTGCATTATACCCTCTAACATCCTCTTAAGGAAGATAAAAAAACCACCTGCCTGAATTTTTTGAGGCGAGCGATTACCGCCCACCTACTAAAATCTTCCTGGCAAGGCCTGCTATACCCAAAAATATCCAAACCAAACAGACTTAGATACTTACCATTCCAGAAGGGTGGTCTTTTGCACTTATGGTTTTATTGCCAAGTTCAACTGCATTTCCATTCAGCAGTTTTGTTAATCTTTCAATTTTATCAACAAGATGAGCTGGTGACTGATCAGATATAGCATTAATTGGTGTATTTATAACTTTTGATAAGTTAAATCTGTATGTTTTCATTGCTGCAAGCATGTTAGGATCCCCAGTCTTAGTATCAACTAAGTCTGCATATGACAGCGCAACTTCTCGCTGGAATCTCATAATTTCTTCATACACAGCTAATGCTGAAGATGACACACAGTTTTTCATTAGATTATCTTGATTTGAGATAGTAGCTGACTGCAGGCCTGTGTTTGAAACAACTTTATTGTTACCAGCAGATTGTGCTTCTGCTTGAGCTTTCAATTTCTCTTCCTCCATTTTTCTTTTCTCATTGATCGCTTTTTGCTCTGCCATCTTCCGCTCATCCTCCTCCTTTTTGGAATTTTCAATCCTACCAATCTCCTCAGATAGCTTCTTTTTCAACATCTCTAGGGTATCAATCGTATTACCACCAAAACTACATGCCTCTACCAAACCTTGCTGTTTGGTAATTGCACTTTTTGCAACGTCAATCACTTCTCTATATCCACTCAAAGCTTTTCCATGTATATCTCTTGCTATATCACTAAGAGTTGAGGTATCAAAGTTAGATTTTATCATGTTCTCAATATTCTTCAATAATTCCCTTGCTGTAAGTGCCATTGTTTCTAGCTTTTTACTCAATTCAAGATTTTGTTTTCTTGTTTCTTCAAGGGCAGTTTTTCTTGCAACTATTTCCTTTTTCAATATTTGTATACTCTTTTGATTCTTTGATGCTAATTGTGCTCTATGATTATGTTTATTTTTCAAATCATTGATTGAAACATCCTCAGTACTTGTTCTATCTTGTTGATTTTCAATAGATTTAACTTCATGGTGATACTTTTCATTATTTCTTGAATTTATTTTTTCAAAAACAGTTTCAGATTGCAGCTTGATTTTCTGCATGGCAATGACAAATTCGTTCTTTCTTTGTTTTCCTTCTGCTTTGATGTTCTTCTTTGCTTGCATCTCGTGATAAACAATCAACCCTGCAATCTCCGAGTTTGATGCTTGTAATCCTTGTTGCTTTGATTTTGCTGGCTTCACCATGACTACACTGCTGTCAGACTTTCTTCTGCTTTCAAAAGACTCATCTTGAACCCTTGTATTTTTGTTGTTTTCAACAGCAACTAGCGGGCTCATTCTTATTGCATTAGCTGCTGTTTTAGGGGGTGAACTAAGGGGCAGGGGCACGACTAGACTTTGATGATTATCATCTGTCAAACTTCGAGGACTTTGGATGCTGCTGTAACTTGCTGAGTTGTAGCAAAGTTTTCCTTTTGGAGTATTCTTCAGACCCTCGATGACTGATCGGCTTTCTGATAGAGCCATCATCAATGCAAAGACACAGAAAACTAAAAAATATTAAACTATGGTCATCTTCTTTTCTGCTGCCACTACTGGACTTAGCATCCAAATGAACAAATGGTGTTGAATTGCATGAAAGTTTGTGAACATGAACGAGGCTGACAAAAATGGGAGATTTCATAGAATAGAGGCTTAATGGAAATGAAAAATGAAAAAAAAAGGAAATGTTATTGAAAATGTGGAAAAAGAGAAAATCGACAATTGAAAAAATGGACAAATAATATAAAAAAAAAAAAAAAAAAACGAGGCTGCCGATACAAAGGCAACAGCTTCAAAAACCACCTGAACCTGAACCTGAATCTGGCCTAAAATTATTAAAGTTGCAGATTTCTGGTTTTAGTTTGAGAAAAAGGAAGTTTAGCACAGGAACAGACTACCAAGAATGAGTACAACAGAGTTGGTTCTCCTGAAGGAAAATAACAATGTCTTTGAATCATTCTCGTCTTGTCTCAAGAAACAGCTTGAAGAGTTGGAAAAATGTTCTCAAGAACAGGAAGGTTGTTTTTTTTGTTTGTGTTTGTTTGTTCGCTTTGTTTGAGTTTGGTCTGGAGCGCCATGCCCCCATATGCCCCTGTCCACCTGAAGTGCTACACGTGCTTGCGTGTGGCTGTCGCGAAAGAGTCAAACATTTGAAACCTGTTGGTCATAAAACACAATATTTAACACTTTGGCGATATTTCAAAACAATTGCTCTTAAAACATTTCTTCTTGAATTCAAGCATAAAATGTTTTGAAGTTTCAAAAACATTGCTAAAGCAGATTTTGGTTTCAAAACATGTTTGCTCATATTTTTTCATGGCCCAAAGAGTCAAACATTGCATGTAAAGCAAGAGGGTGCCGAAACCACGGACATGTCCGTGAAACGTCCGTGGTTTCCCGTGGTGATTTCCGTGGTAAAATTAATTCAAAATAACCACGGAACCCACGGACAAAAATTATGTTTGTCCGTGGTTGGTCCGTGGTTGTTGGTGGCCGTCAACCTTTGATTTCGTATTTTTGACGGCGTTTGGTCCCTAAAATGGGGAAAGGGTGAGCCATAGGCCCTTAGGAAAATTAACTTCAACAAAGAAAAGTTTTATGCATCAAATTCTCAGATTTTACCTACCTGACGAAATCGCCGTATTCTAGGCCAAACACGCTTGATTTTAGCCCTTACCTTTAGTTGGAAAATCTGGCTGCCGGCTGTTAAAGGGGAGGAAGGGGGTAAGGGGGGTAAGGTTCCGACTTTCTTAATTTGATTGGTTTTAACGCTTATTATTGGGTGTTCATTTTTTTGGTGTACGTTTGTTACATAAAATTTCTGTGTTTATTCTACGCTGTTCCTTTTCCTTGTGATTCATAAAAGGTAATTGAATCTGTCAAGAAACTCAGTAGTCATGCAAAATCTGTGGGCAATGTGAAAAATGGGTTTAAACAAGTGCAGAAGCTTGTAGATGACAAATCTACGTTTTGGACCCAAGGTTGGACCTCTCCAAATTACTTATGGGTGTAATCCGGCAGCATTTGGTGCTTTTACAATAAACTTTTCTATATACTTGAAACCTTGAAAATGGCACAAATTTAAATTCGGTGAGTGAAAATCGAAAACAACAGCCAGAAAGTGCTCACATAGTAGATTCAGAATGCATGTTGCTTTTGATATTCGGTTACTCTACCCCCAAGATATTGATTGGTAAAACCCGAGTGCCCCCCTGCAAACGCGATTAAATTCCTCGCTCATGCAACATTGCAGAGGGGGGCACTCAAAGTTCACCGCTCGATTACTCCCGGTAGGTGGGCTGAAATTTAACAAACAAGACCTCTTGAATGCACTGGCAATAAGCCCTTTCTGGCAGTAGTTTTACATATTTTTGCCATGATTTTGGATCTCGGCAATTTTCAAGATTTTGAAGTAGAAATGAAAAACTGTATGGGGAAACCACAAAATGCTGCTGGATTACCCTCACAAGTAATTTTGCGATGTCCAACAAGTTGACTTGTCATCTACAAGCTCTTGCACTTGTTTTAAACCATTTTTTGCATTGCCTGCCAATTTTGCAGTCTGACCCCTTGTTTCTGTCCCGTAGTGACCTGACTACAGGTTATGCGTTGGAATAAAAAGGAAAGAAGATAGTTGCGTGTAAACGTCATCTTGACTTGTTGCACTCTAATGTTAAAGGTCAACTGCCAAAGATTATTTGCTCAAGGAAAGGGTGTAAATGTTGCTATTAGCATGTGTTAGTGCTGCTTTAACTTATCATTAGATTTAGTATGCCATGCTAGAAATACACTTCAGGATGTCGTGTATCTTTAGGTTGAAGTTGAATTTTATTTTCATCTTTGAGAGGAAAAGAGGGAAAACGAACATTAGAAGATAAGTTGTACTATGAAATGAAGAAATTTGAGAAGCTTGAGATTCTTTAGTATTTTTACGGATGAGCATGATAAGATTCAAAGTTGATCCGTTAAGAAAATCCTTTAGGTATAAAAACAACGTAAGAAAATGTTTGCGACTACGCCTGCGAACCCAGTGTCTAATCAGAACTTGCATACTGTGCATAAACTTAAGATTACGTCTTTGAAGAACACACGCACGTTTCCTTCAATCGTTGTTGTCTAGCTGCAGGCGCATCAAGACTTGCGCACATGCGCGATAGCTAAACATGAGATTTTAAAGAGATTTATAAGAGTTATAAGATTCATAAGATTTATGAGGTTTATGGAGAGTTATCCTCAAAATGCACAAGATTTGTTAAGTCATACACCCCTCGATAAAGGACGCACGTTCACCATAGCTTTTGTAATTGCAATCCAAACATTAACGTTAAAAATACATTTGTTGAGCAATGATAAATCCCAATGACCAAAACGACTCCCTGGAAGATCAGTATCGCTTTATTTCAAATTTTTAGATTTCATATTTTGTTAAACTCAATAAATATGTATGTTTTGCTTTGTCTATTATCGTTGTAAGCTGAAGGGATGTCGATAGAATGAATTTAATTTCACTGAAAATTTCAAGTCCGGTCATGAGTGCAAAGCGCATGCGCTTCTTTATGAGTGAAGGTCTTTGGCCTACAAAGTTATGCGTTTTTCGCATTGATTTTCCCCAAATATGGAGGCATCGACTCACTCTGCATCAAGGAAACAACATATCGGATTTACTTATCAATTTGCCGAACATAATTCGAATTTAGGATCTCTTAAACCACGGACACCCAAATCGTCCGTGGTGAGACATGTCCGTGGCGAAATTAATTCCAAATAACCACGGGCGGTCACGGACGTCACCACGGACGTTTCACGGACATGTCCGTGGTTTCGGCACCCTCTTTGTAAAGCAGACCTCATATTTACTGTTCAGCCAGGGCCCAAGAGAACTAGGAAACAAATCTTTGCCTTTAAGCAAATTCATATTGTGTGTACAAATGAGAGTTGATTCTCAGAGGCAAGACTTCCGCACCCTTCAAAAAACTAAGACTCCGTTTACACTATCCAGTTTCTAAAGGAAAACGGTACAAAGTCATACCGGATTGGCCTTCTGTTTACACTGAATCATTTTCCAAACCGCCAGGAAATGAAAAAAATTTGAAAACAGCATGATTTGAAAACGGTAACAATCGTTTTAGTGCAACAGGTGAAAACGGAATGATTTTGTTCCGGATTGAAAAGAAGGCGAAAAATAATGATTTTAACAGATGATTTTAACCGGGCACTTGATATGGTGCCAGAATAATAAATGAGATTTGACACGTCCCTTTCAATCCAGAATGAAATCATTCCGTTTTCACCCGTATGTGGTTCCGTTTTCACTCGTTTACATTGAAACAATTTGTACCTTTTTCAAATC
This sequence comes from Chrysaora quinquecirrha, assembly GCA_014526335.1. Lineage (NCBI taxonomy): Eukaryota > Metazoa > Cnidaria > Scyphozoa > Semaeostomeae > Pelagiidae > Chrysaora > Chrysaora quinquecirrha. The sequence goes on along the minus strand of JACTAT010000365.1, from coordinate 87,490 downwards.
ATACTGTTTTGGAAATTGTTTTCATTTCATTCCTGTTGGGAAAATGTTGCAGTGTAAATGGAAGGCCAATTTGGTATGACTTTGTATGGTTTTCATTTAGAAACGCATAGAGTAAACGGGGTGTAAATCAGCTCAGTCCAGACTGGAAAGTGCAAGATACTGCATGCATACCTCTGTCTTCCTTTTCTTTAATACGCTGCACAGCTGGCATGAACAATAGAAGAACAATAGATTATGCAACTTTTCTATTGTTTTTTGCAGTGCAAAACACCCACATTTTAACCCTTATGCAACTTGCATGCACATAAATCAAACTTTCCAGTCTGGGCTCGGTTCTACTTTCGTTTGGATGCTGCAGGCAACCGCAGGCAAGGCGTTTCAATTAAAGTAAAGATACTGACGGCATGCGGCAGGCACTGTGCTGTGCTGTGTGTGTTTCGGCACTGTTTTTTTTTGTTATTACTTTATTTTTCGTTGGTTCTTACAATAGCTTAATTTTAGCTAATACATACCAACCTAAAACTACACAACTAAATTCTAAACAACATAACTAAACTTTAAAATACATTTGTAAGGTTATGAAAACGGTTGTCTGAGGCATGCCACCGGCAGTTTGCGGCTATTTGGAAACCAAGCTTTATAGCATTAACTGAGAATGTGAGACTTGAATTCATGCACACTACCTACCAAATGGTGTGCAAAACAAAGTTTGCACCCATGTGAGAATGCTTAGGTATGCTTGTTGATGCTCCAAATTCTACTACTTCTGACTAAAGTTATCATCAGAAAATTGAATGTATTCTGTTCCCTAGGGGAAATGTTTGTCTACTAAGAATCTTAACATTAGAGTGAATATATTCGAACTTATCAAGGCTGTTTCTGACACCGTATTAGACATGATAGTCACCAATTATTTGGAAAACATTTCAAGAGAGATCAGTCTCCCAGCATCGGGCAATGAGAAATGTGGTTTTTTCTATTTATTGCTAATCTTAACACTAGTTTAGTTCCAACCAATTCTCGTTGTTTAATGCAAGTTTCTTATATTAGCCGAAGAACACACTCAGCAGTTTGATCAAAACCACCACTGGCATAAAATGGGTAAGAGCTTCGTTGCTGTTAATATTGATTTTATCTGTTTTAAACAAAAGAATAGCTGAGCGCTACTTTCTTATAAGCCATTTTCTCGTAAAATTCATGTATGTGGAAGTCTTAGAGCAGAGTCCCGACAAACAACAGATGCGAGCTGCAAGGCCCAAGTCCCATCCCCTGCATTTCCACACCAACCAATGCCTGTCTCACTCGTGAAAGAGCCTTCCTGGCCTGCATCGGCCTTATCAGCCAGTTATGCACTCACAATTAACGGTACTGTAATTTTCACGTTAATCACATAATCAAAAACATGGAATTTTCACAAAATTCATTCTCTGCATTCTTATTTAGCTTCTTCATTCTTTATTTACTTTATCATACTACTGTTCTCATTTGATCTGATACAATATAAGTGGCTAAAATAAGCTCTAAGCATTGACTTTCCTCAGTTCCTCAGTTGAGCATGATACAGTCAAGGTAATTTTCATCATGGGGCTCACTCTAGACGTGCCTGGGCCCATTGTGCGTAAAATTGGTTCATTGTTGATGAAGGCCTCTAAAAGATCTCAAAGTGCAAGAATGTATGGCTGTACAAAGCACTGTTGAAAAGCACTGTTATAGATAACGCGAGTGTGCTAAATCACGTGTCATACATGCCAAATGTGCCTACGTGCCAAAGTTTCCTATGTTCTTTCCTATGTGCCATATTTTGTTACGTTCCACTGTGCAAAAGCTTTGCACATGCCAATGTGCCTGCGTGACATATTTTGTTATGTGCCTCATGCCAAAGCTCTGTACCTGCAACATGCCTGCGTGCCATACTCTGTTATGTTCCAATGTGCCAAAGCTTTGTAAATGCCATGTGCCTGCGTGCCATATTTTGTTACGTGCTCACGTGCTACAGCTTTGTTTGTGCCAACATGCCTAATTTTGTTGCGTGCCAACATGCCAAACCTTTGTACGAACGAGCCAACATGGCTGCATGCTTTCGCTCGCTGTCACTTAACAAAATATGGTACGTTTGGCATGTACAGAGCTTTGACATGTTGGCACCAGGGAGCTTATAGAACCAAATAAGCTCCCTGGCTGGCACGTAACAAAATATGGCACGTTGGCACATAATTAAGCACACTGAGATAACACGCTTTGTAAAAGCATTTACCTTTACTTTTGACGTCTAAGCAATGAAGTAGTGCAGATATTCGTCTTGCTTTTTCAACCCCGCAAGGACGGGCTTTTTTAAGAAGAAGGCCTTTTAGAACTGAGAATTTAAACACAAGGGCTGATAGAATATTTAGTTTTAATGCTATCAATTGTTGAAATATGTTTTAAATATGCTGCGTTTGATTTTGTAGAGCTATGTTTTCAAGCTGTTTCAAAAGAGTGCACGAAATTGGCAGTGGCATATTCAAAGCCACCAATACCAAGCATGCAGGTATAGATCAATAGATATGTTGCCACTAGGGACCCCCTGTGAAGTGCATATGCTAGCGTTAAGGAAGGGGCCGTGGTTTTGAAGAAGGCCTATTGTATGTATAGATCATTTCGGTATGACGTCAGACAGCATTAAAATTTTTCGAAATCACATGATATCGAGTTTCCGATATGAAAATCTTATAAAGCAGCCAAAACATAGTCTAGGTACAAAGTTTCACTGTCCTAGCGCTGGTGTTCTTAATTTGATGAGCATTCAAAGTTCCTGATTTCATAAAGGCTTTGACCGCAAAAAATGAACTTGGTGAAACTTTTTACCCCACACGGTCAAAGCCCTTATAAAATCGTAAACTTTGGACGCTCATAGAATCGATAATACACGTGCTGAGATAGTAAAACTTTGCACCTAGACTAATTTTTGGGTGCTTTATACGATTTTTGAATCGAAAAATTGATATCTTGCGATTTCGAAATTTTTTCTACCGAAATAATCTGTAAGCAGGGCTGGTATGATGCGTTCGACTTGCAATCGTCGTGTGCTAGAATCTCGTTGGGACATCTTTCCACCATACTACGTAATACTACGCAAATTAGAGCAGCATAATGTCAACGGTATTTCAAAGCATGGCAAAGTTATCCGACACAGTGTAAACGCAAGGGCTTTCTGAGCAACTTTTTCCGTTTTGTTTTAGGATAGAAAAGCTCTTTTAGAGTGTGTTTTGCAATCAGTTGATGTCTTGAGAGCATGGTTTGTTACCTTCCCAGTCTCACAAGGTACGTAATGTAGTACCGCATCACTTAGTACAGGTTGTCGTAAGTTCTGCTTGAGGGGTTTAAGCCTGGTTCCCGTAAAATCGGAGAGAGCGGTGACGGGCTGTGATCGTCGCCGATCCCTTTTTCCATCTTCGATCTACGATTTCTTCTTTGATTTCATTTAAGTGTTTCCATACATCAGTGACTCTCTGCGATCGTGTTGCGGTTCGGCCTTCATGATGCAGATCGTCGAACCAGAACAATAGCAACTGGCAATCAATTCGATAATCAGACTCGCATGGTTGCGTTTCATCAAAAGGATAGTTTGCGATGAACGCCGATCGTCTGCGATCCATGTTTCCATAAAGTTTTTCATTGATCGGGACAGTTTTAATGATGGGGAAAGTTAACGATCGCCGACTATCGTAATAGTCGTGAATGCATGTTTCAATTGACACGGAAGAGCAATGCAGACGATCGCCGTTCCTCTTACGATCCCTAGGCGATTTTATGATAGCCCTGCTCTGTGTGCAATCAATAATGATTACGGCCTGGAGACGTACTAGTTATTTTAGAAGAAATATCAATAGAGGTTTCCACAAAGATGACGGCCGTTTCTGTCAATCCCTTGTTTTTCTTAAGGTTTTTCGAAGGGAATTCTGGGAACAATTTCCTTAGCTACGAATTCAACGTCCGAGCTATGTAAAATACGTTACTAAGGAAATTATTCCCAAAATTCCTTTCGAAAATCCTTAATGTAAACAGTAGGCAAAAACGGCGGCCATCTTTTGCGGAAGCGTCTATTGCCATCCATTTGCACAACACAGTGGACAATCTTTCTTATTAGGGCTTTGTGGCCTGGCCAAACGATCAAATATTTCTGGTATAGCATTTGAAATTTGCTTTACATCGAATATTTGACCGTTTTGCTTCCGCACCAAAAACCCTTGCTTGCCTAACATTTTTGAACAACGAATTCTTTGCGAAAGTCCTAATTGCCCATATGAAAACGCTAAGGAAATTTTCTAGAATTTTTTGAAATGTAATGTGTGGAAGCTGGCAAAATGATCAAACATTGCTTGGCAAGCAAATATAAGTAGAAATCTATGGCATGATGTTTTTGTGGTGGTCATTTCTTTGAACGAGTATTCAAAATGTAAAGCAAAGTGCCCCGTCGATGAAGCGCATCGGGTACTGTTCATTAAAGATTGTGCATTTCATACCAATTCTTCACTGCACTATATATCTTTTATACTTGCACAAAAAATTCTAGAAACGCACATTTGTGTAGAACTACATGTTAAAAAAGCCCTGAACTGAACCCTGAAAAGATTTTGAACGATTTTAAAAATGGATTGAATCCTGAAAAGATTTTGAATGATTTTAAAAAATGTTGAAAAAACTTCTTTTCAGGAAAATTTCTAAACATGAGATTGAAAAGAGAAATAAATAATTTGTTTGAATGTGTTGGAGATTTAGTTTCATCTGTAAAGACAGAAGGGTGTTCAGAGTAAGTTTGTTTTATAATTACATGTATATTAATTCTCTATTAATTCATAAAAATTGCCGTAAAAAGTAGAAACATCATTGCATATGCTACTGAATACTCTTTCACTGCGGTTGAATTAGCGGAGGGGGGGTCCGAAGTTCATGCAACATCGAACAAGCTGTTATGGTCATTTGGAAAGTTCAATAAGTCCAGTAACCCGAATTAGGAGTAAAACCTTTTCGCCTGTCGTGCTTCAGAGTTGCGAACAAAGGCGAAATTATCTTTGGGCATACTTTAAAGCTTTTTTCACCTGACATTCCTTAGAGTATAAACACCAGGAACAGACCGAAAAAAATTAGTAGGCAGTATTCATACTTAGATGCGGTCCGAAATGCACCAAGAGAAAAGCGAACCTAGATCGGTATTGTGGTTTGAACATCAGTCAGCTTGTTAATACAGCGGTAAAGCCAATAGAATTAATTCATCAGAAAACGAACTTTTTCTGTCTACATATAACCGGAGTTGCAAAAAGTTATTGACTTTCCTCCAAACCTGAAATTTTTATAACAAACCTTCCTCATTTTAACATGATATAAAATTGCCGAAAAACAGCCAGACATACTCCTGGACGCACGGGACATGTACATAGTGACCTTCCCTGGTCGCTTGTATGTTTTAGCGTACGTGTTACAAAAGTGGTAATCAGGCAGGCTTTCATATCAGGAAGGCTACAGTCTTAAGAGGGTGATTCATAAATTTATTCCAACTTTCTAAGCTGAAGGATATAACAACACTGTAAGTACCTACAAAGGGTTGACAAGATAGATGTTCTTTCTTTTAGCTGTAGCAAAAATATAAAAAGTCGTTTTACTACAAAGCCTTCCTCATTTTTTAGCCAAAACCTTCCTCCAAACCAGGTGTGTAGGTGTGCTCTGCATATAACCGGCCTTTTGGTTCTGATTTGGACAGATTCCTAAACCCTAAACTGTTTCCACTGTTTCTTGAAATTTTAAATGCATGTCTGGAATTGAAGATTCTTTGCAACTGAAAGCTTTACACATTAAACAGTGATCTAGCTCTGCTAATTATTAGAAAATAGCCCCCGCTGTAATTCTCTGGTTGGTTTAGTTAATGTTGTCCTATGGCAGAATCTTTGCTTTTTTATCTGTGCATTTTGACCCGCATCTGGGTATAAATACCGCCTTAGTCATTTCTTTCTGGCTGCTTCTGACGTTTATACTCTGAGTAGTGTCAGACGAAAAAAATCTTTTTTAAGTTTGTCCAAAGATGCTTGGGGGGGGTGTCTAAGCCTAGTTTTGGACGGGGACGTGCCATTTCAGTTCAGCCCAAAATCTGGACCCATAATTCTGATAAAAATTGTGATCCATAATTCCGCAAACATGATGAATGTTATGCCCAATATTCGGCAAGGCAAAGAACATTTTCAGATAACAAAATCATCTGATGAAAAGCAAGTAATGTTTAAAGGGCAAACTTGCTGATAGTCCAAAGAGTTATCAGTTCGGACTGCACATTTTGTAAATGCTAAGCTTCAAATTTTCTCCGGATTAGTACCCATAATTCTGCATGTTTCCTCAAATGGTACCCATAATTCCGCACATATTTCTAAAAACGATATCGACCAAAGATAATTGAAGAACGACAGGCGAAAAGGTTTTACTCCTAATTCGGGTTGCTGGACTTGAATTATATTTTTTGAACTTTCCAAATGACCATAACAGCTTGTTCGATAATTCTGCACCTTGTTTCTGCTGTTTTTTGCGATTTTTAAAACATTGTTATACTCACAAGCTATAGAACTGAAATAGACGTGTTGATCAAAATGCAGGACTGACCCAGGTTAGCTCTTAACTCCCCCAAGAGATAGTAATTGAACTGATTAGGTTTACCACCAGTCTAGTGCATCCCGAATGACAAAATTTGCCGCCAATTTGATGGCGTCAAAATGGGCAGCTCTCTGGGAGAAATAACTGCAAACAAATTCTTTTTTATTTTCAAAACATTTTTTAGATCTCCTCAAAGACTACACCTTACTGGCAAAATATGGAATATTTGTGAATCGTTTGAAAGCATCCCAAAAGGTTGTTTGTTTTGTTTATTTTTATATTGAAAATATTATGGTCTACCTTAAGTAAACTGAGCATTGAGCTCTGAAATAAACAAGGCTAGTCACAATAACCATGTTAATGTTAGGTCGGATACCAGTGTTAGAATTTAGTTGAAGCAGTGTTGCAAAAAGTTATTGGCACTCCACCAAACTTGAAATTCATATTATCAACCGTCTTATTTCTATTTAAAACAATTTTAAGCTACTTAAAAACAGGCGCAAAAGTTGTCTACACGGCACAAGATTGTGCAATTGGGTCTTCCTGTATCACTTGTCCATTTTAGGGCAAATATTAAGGCAGTAGACAGGCTTCGATATCAAGGAGTGATTCATAAATTGATTCCAGATTTACGAGTTGAAGAGTATCAGAGCATTGTAGGGACCAACAAAGGGTTGAAGATGAGTGAATCGAATTGTAATATTGAATTGTAATGAATTGAGTTGTAATTGTAATTGGGTGGTGCGGCTGACTGGTCAAGATGCTCGTCTGACGGTCGTAAGGTCATGGGTCCGAATCTTGTCAGGACCACTTTCCACAAGCCTACAGTCAACTCAACTGTCCATCCTTCCTAGGTCGGTAAATGAGTACCTAGATTTCTGGGTTAATAACTGACAGTGTCCCCAATTAGTAGAAATGCTAAATGCCTTGACACTTAAATAAAGTCATTATTACTTTTATTATTATTATTATAATATCGAAATATCTATTTCTTTGATTGAAAATCTTCCTCCGACATGGTATGTAGGTGTGTAGGGTTTTTGCATCTCGAAGACTCCGATGCGCAGCAAAGATTTTCTGTCTATCAAGAACCAACATTTTGGTTTTGATGTTAAGAGATTTCGAGACCCCGAATTGAAACGAAAACCTTGTTTTGTCAATTCTCGGAATAAGCCCTCACTGTGACTTTTTGCATCGTCAATATTATCAAATTAGTGCTTGTTTGTTCTTCTATAGCTCTTCTGTTTTGATTTTGCAGATAACAAAGCTGCTGTTTTACAACATATCACAGAGTCATACCAGCTATTGACTGATGCATTACAAGAAATTGAACAGGTATTAAAGCCTGGTCGTTCGCAACCACAAACCCAAATCCGAACCACCATTAAATTTGGCCATGCCCCTCAGACCTGTTGAGCCTTATGTCTAACATAACAAGTTAGCATAATGGCCTGTGTTCTGTCATCATAGGGGCAAGTTGGGCGAATGTACACAGGCCCAATTGCAAATAGTCCAAATTTCATCCCAAAGGTTGGGGTTTGGTGAAGAAAAACCTGTTTTTCCCACGGGCCTGTGTACAAGGCATGCCAGAAAGTTATGGCCAGTAACTATCCAGCACACAGGAATGGGAGGGCGGGTGGGAAATTTTGCAAATATGAATGAGAAAGTTCCAAACAATTTTTCAGCCCTTTATACACAAGACAGCCTCGAAACGGCACAGAGACCCTGGCAGGAGGCCCAACAGGGAGACCAGAACGCTCATTCCCGCTTTAACTCAAATTAGAAATGCTTTCTAATTTTCATAAAGAAATTCTCATAAATAAACACTAATCCCTTACAAGAAATTGAACAGGTAGAAGAGCTTCTTATAAATAAAATCTAATCCACTTTCTGCTTATGTTACTTGAGTTGCTTCTAGGAAAATCTTCAAAACAAAACATTGGAGCCTGAATTAGATAGTAATGAACAATTCAAAACTACAGACCTAAGAATAAAAAAGTTTTGTTAACTCAGTTTAACTGTAAAATAAAATGGAAAGGTTGGTACCTGGCCTAAGGTACCGAAACGCATGCAGTTAGGCTCATATCGCATGAGCACAAATTCGTATTCGGCCTATATTAATAATTTCACCAGCCGCCCCATTCTCAAATGCCAGACGCGTTTTGCTCTTATTGGAGCTCATCAGTGACATGTGTGAGAATCGATCCAGGGTTTATTGCGTGAGAAGTACAAGTGCTAATAACACGACCACCGGAGCTGGGCTGACTGGTGAGTAACTGCGTGAGCTTTAGACTCGTATCACACGAGTACCGAAGTCAAACTGGTGGAGAGCATTGGGCTTTATCACTTGGAGAGTTGCTCAGCGATTTCATTGAGCTCTATAGCTCAGTTGAAACGTCCTTGGCTCTGGAGCCTGAATTAGAAAGTAATGAACAATTCAAAACTACGGATGGACCTAAGAATAGAAAAGTTTTGTTAACTCAATATAACTGTTAAACAAAATGTCAAACCGGTGGAGAGCATTGGGTTTTATCTCTTGGAGAGTAACTCAGCGATTTCATTGAGCTCTATAGCTGAGTTGAAACGTCCTTGGCTCTGTGATCATGCACTCCAGGTTCAAATGCCATCTATTGTGGTATTCCAGTTGTAGAGAAGCTATCCTAGTGTTTGTCATTCACGACAGTTATATATAAACAGATATGTTGCTGAAGAAGGCTCAACATAGCCGAAACGCAAACGGGAGGAGAACATTGGGCTGTATGATCTCGAGAGTTACTCGACATTTTCATTGAGCTCTATAGCTGAGTTGAAACGTCCTTGGCTCTGTGATCATGCACTCCAGGTTCAAATGCCATCTATTGTGGTATTCTAGTTGTACAGAAGCTATCCTAGTGTTTGTCATTCATGACAGGTATATATAAATAGATATGTTGCTGAAGAAGGCGCAACATAGCTGAAACGCAAACGGGAGGAGAACATTGGGCTGTATGATCTCGAGAGTTACTCGGCAATTTCATTGAGCTCTACAGGCTCTATGGCTCATTGGCCCTATAGGTTCATTATGATCGTTAGCTCTCTGATCATAATGTCAAATGTCGAACTGGTGGAGAGCATTGGGCTTTATTACTTGGAGAATTACTCGGCGATTTCATTGAGCTCTATATCTGAGTTGAAACGTCCTTGGCTCTGTGATCATGCACTCCAGGTTCAAATGCCATCCATTGTGGTATTCCAGTTCGATGAAATGGCTGGAAGAATAAAAATTTTTTTTACAATTCATCAATAACGATAAAATTTAAATCATAAAAAAAAACCGTTACAGTAAACTAGATTGGTTGAATGTTTTATAAATGAAATATCCTTTAATCTTCTTTAATTTTTGCTTTAAACAATTGAGCCAACTGCTTGGGTTATCTCAATGTTACAAGTGAAAAATAAAATCGAATTGATTTCTATAGATCGAGTGAACATTTGTTTGAATTTTAGGAAATTAATGAGCAAAGTGAAAGTAACGATGATGATGATGATGATGAAGAAGATGAAAAATGGACATCGAAAGACAGATCCTGTTTTCAATTCTGTCTAGGGTTAATTAAGGTAAGAAAATATCAGAATCGAAAATACAAAAAAGATGTTATTTTTCATTACTTGGCAGCTTCTGAGCAAAATTCACTGCACTTCCTCTCCTGACTGCAGTACAGATCGTTCTGAAGAAGATTCCCTTACTCATAAGATGACCGCCCGCTATATTCCGGAAAAATGTTGCACCGACCTAGACCTCTTTGAAAATATCTATTGTCAAGGTCTTGGCTGAAATTTTATATTTGTTGTCCACTCTGGTCCATAGTAAGTAGGTCTGAACTATGTGATAAATACAATCCACGTATATGAAGTATAATAAAATAACCATCCGCTTATTAGATTTGATAAAGACCAGGGGAAACTTGATGTTGAAGGTAGTTTAATTTTTACAGGGTGCCGAGGAAGGTAAAATTTCCATGTTTGCCGCATAATAGGGGGTTCTTATTACACGGAAATAGTTGGTAGATTTTCAAACTATGTTATTCTGGTATTACCCCAGGAGGGAAAAACATAATCCCAGCGATAATGATATTTATAGACAGTTGCAATTTGGTGCTTTCATGATACGGTCAAATTTCGAATTTCGGCCACTCGAAGGGCCGTCAGACATTGAAAACAAAAACACAAAATCATATTGGAAATTAAATTTTACACGAAATACCTTAAATAGATCAAGAAATCCTTTGAAATGAAAAGATAAAATAATTGTTACTCAATGCGGCACTAAATGTTTCCCGTCTTGATAGTCTTTACCACATTCGTCATAACTTGCAGAGCGCATCAAATTGAGAATTACATATCATTCCAAATACACGACAACGCAATTCTGTGTCGTTTCTCCTCCCGCCCTTCGGCCTCCCTGATTAGGACAATTTCCAAATCCCCGACATTGAACAATGACCTTGCAATGCAGTTATTCAGCACCAGTCCTCATCCTGTTACTTTTGAGACAGCCTGGTCGATCAAATAACTGTTCTTTATTTTGCTTTTAAGACTGCCAAAGGGACATTGAAAAGGCTTAAAAGTAATATCAAAACAAAAGGAACAATTTCATCATCATCTTTAATCAAGGAATTAGATCAAACTGGAGATTCGATACAACATTTCAGCTCGTGGTTTGTTTCTTAAGCTTCTGTTAACCTTTTAACTAATAACCTCATAATCTAGACTTGTTACCCGAGTCCCTGTTATCGCTCGTTAAACCGAGACTAACACAAAGCCGAGATCGCTTGATCGTATGCTACACTCTTCTTTTATAAGAACCAGATAATTTTTGTCGAGGCTCAATGTTCTTATTTTTTGAATAATTTGAGGCTCCAGTTTTCTTAATGATGTTTCTATTTAAGCATCGATTTTTCTACAATTACACACAATAAATTGCTTCTAAGAACAATAGATAACAGTATGGCATATCTGCAATATATTTTTATCAAGTAATTGCATGGTTCTGTTTTGTTAACATGAAATGAAATTTCTAAAAGCACCTTTTCTCGTTTCTTAATTTTCATCTGAGGCTGGTCATGTTTCTACGCTGTTCTAGTTTTTTTGGCAAATTGAGCCTCGTTGTTTTTATAAAGTGTGTTCTTCTAGAAAAGGAGTGTATTTATGAAACTGAACTTTTCTGGGACTGACCGCATCAAGAATTTGATGTCCACTGAAACGCAAAAGCTGGGTTGGTAAAAGTATTCTGCAAAAATATAAAGATAAATTTTAAGTCAGAGAAACTTTGTCTTTGAAAGCGTTCTAGACCCGGTAGATTTAGGCCCTTACATCCTCTTACCGTTGTTATCACTGTAACCTTGATAATTTTAGCGCGAGGCAGGAAAAGTAAAGTAATAGATCATTTCATCTAAGGGCCTTGTTTTCAAAGAAATTGAAAATTAGGTCATAGAGAAATATCGACTTCAGATTCGAATTAAGCACGTTCTTTTTAGTGCTGAGGTAAATTTTTACGTTTCTAGTCCTTACGATATTGATTCTATAACGATTAGAAGTTTGAAAATTGATAAGGGTCTTGACCGTGTAAAATGGTTAAGGGTGTCAGTGATTTTTCACGGTCAAATCCTTTATAGAATTTCAAACTTTTAACACCTATAAAAACAATATCTTAAGGGCTAGGGGCATGAAACTTTGTCTCAACACTAAAAAGAAGGTGCTAAATTCGAATCTGAAGTCGAAATTTCTCTGTGACCTAATTTGCAATTTTTTTGAAAACGAGGCCGTTAGTTGAAATCCTCTATTCCAGAAAAATAACCATTCAATAATGTGTGTGATTTTTATCAATAGTGATAACCAATTAGTATAGTAATAACCAGTTAACAGACTGATTTAGCTTTTTCTTTTATAAGACTTACATGTCATCAACTAAAACGTTATCACTTTTCCTTTAGTGTCGATGATCTGGTTTTATCTATGTATCCCCCCGTCGATCAAACAGCTCTTCTTGATAACGTAAGTCTATTTACGTGGGCAATCGTAAAGCTTTTTTTGCCTGACACTCCTCAGAGTATAAACGTCAGAAACAGACCGAAACACGTGAAAAAGGCGGAATTTATACCCAGATGCGGATCGAAATGCACCAATCAAAAAGCAAAGCCGAATTGGAATTGTGTTTTCAACGTCAATCAGCTTGCGTGATAGCGGCAAGGCAATGGATTTAATGGAAGAGTCCAAATGAGAAAGCTCACAATTTCTGTCTACACAGAGCCAGCCTCTTTGGTTTCTTGTGTATTAAGGTGTTTACCATTATCAGGGGAGATGTTCTTAAAGAGGGCCTGAAGCACTTGCAAGGGATTTTCAAGTATGCTTCAAATTGTTTTGCAGCTTTGCAGGCCCGTGCTTCTCAAGGTTCTGAATGCAATGCTTTTGGCGTCCATGAAAGTTATTAATATGCTAGGTTGGTACCTGGCCTAAGGTACCGAAACGCATGCAGTTAGGCTCATATCGCATGAGCACAAATTCGTATTCGGCATATATGAATAATTTCACCAGCCTCCCAATTCTCAAATGCCAGACGCATTAAGTGATTAACCCAAACAGAAGTTAAATTTAATGCCATTGGTTCGACTGAAAGAACCTATCTGACTGACTGCAATGGTCCTTATTTATTAGGTAGAAAATATATAATGTCAGACTGCAGGTTCTTAATAAATGAAGGTTCTTATGTGCGGGTTTCACTTTATCAACATGTTTTAGGCCCCATGTTATTCTGTATAAAACACAGCTATTAATACTTTTTCTTATTTCAGGCAAAGTGTTTGGCCAAAGAAATATACGCGTGTGTTAAAATTTCAAGGTTTGTTGGCAATTTTTATTTTTTTCTCTTTTTATTATTAAACTGTCCACTCTATACCAAGGCTTCCATTGCCTTTGCCCAACATTCTCGCTTTGAAATTACCTGACCTGAGAACAGTAAAAGAACTTTGAGGTCTGGGTCGGCGCAACATTATTCTGGAAGATGGTGGGCATCTTGAGTAAGCGTATTCTCTCCGTGTGCAATGACCGGGATTGCTGTCACTTTAGAAGAAGTAGTGCAGCAAAGTTTATTCAAATTCACAAATAATGGAAGACAAAGAGAGAAAAGGAGTCTGCGAAGAAAAATTTTGAAAATATCTGCAGAAACTCAGACAACAGAACCTGTTACTTGTGCAAATGCATCCTTCAGCAGAAAAGCTGAATCTTGAATCCTTTCCTTCACTTCTACTCAAATAAAACTTTGATTTTGAAGCAAAATTTGCTGCACTACCTCTTCTGAAATGACGGCAATACTCGCAATCCCGGTTGTTGCATGCGGAGAGGATTCCCTTACTCAAGATGGCCCCCATCCTCCAGAAAAATTTCACGCCAACCCAGACCTCTTTGAAAAGGTCTTCTGGATATGTGTCCTCCAAATTTGCAGCATTTACAAGATAAAGAAAAGAAAATCAGAGAATTCAAATTTAAACCTCCAAATGAAAACCCCTAAAGGTTAGGGGATCCTGATAAACACCCCCCGCTACGAATAAACTCCCAGCTTTGAATAAGAAGGGGGAGTGTAGTGGGACTTAATTGAAGAATTTTGAAAATTCTGTGAAAACTCACTCTTTTATAAGAAACTTATGCCCATGACTTATAGTAGTGTTGCTTAAATTAGGGTTATTTTGTAATAGAGTGTTTGAATGTTACTGTTTTGGTAATGGAAAGTTTTAGTGTTTTTGATTTATTTTATATGAAGTTTCTTATTATAAAGAAATGTGTTCAATTTTGATACAACCGTATTAACTAACTCCTCAATAGTGAAAGTGAAATAGAGTAAAGAGGGCCCCCCCAAGAGGGGTGCAAAATCACGCAATCACGCGCAATTTTTCGACGATTCACGCAATCACGCACGATTAAACTTCATTTTCACGCGTGTACAACTTCAGGCGTTGCTCCCCGAAATTTTAAGCAGGATCTGTATTCAGACTGCTTAACTTTGTATATCTAAATGGTTTGTCTTGAAAATTGCTTTCCACGAGTTTGTAAAAGGGAACACACAAAATTTCTCGTTTCACGACATCACGATGAAAAATGGTCCAATAACGCATCCCGCAGAACTGCTTGGGGGGGCCTCAGTAAAAAGATGGTGACCGTTTCTGTTATTCCTTTGTTTTTATCAAGGATTTTCGAGATATGCGGGAATTCTATGAATCCGTAACTTTTTATTGCTCTTCCCAATTAGGGAATGCCATTTCTTTGATGATGCTGATAGCACTTCACTTGATTTTCTGCTATTGTAACGTTTTATTGCTTTTACCAATTAGGGAATGCCATTTAGCACTTCACTTGATTTTCTGCTATAGTAATTTTTTATCGTTCTTACCAATTAGGGAATGTCATTTCTTTGATGATGCTGATAGCACTTCACTTGACTTTCTCAACAAAGCAACTGAACATAATTTAACAAAACTAGAAGCAGGTATACTATCGACTTAATATCAAATCGATTTCTGTACTAATTTTAGAGAATATTTTTTATCATATGCATGAATTTGGAATCTTGGCAGGGTGTTTTTCCGCTTCCAGCACGACTTATAGTTACATTAAACTTATTGCCACGAATATGCGTTCCAGATTTTACAAACCCAGACATTAATAATGTAGACAAAGATCCCACATTATGAGCGAAATATGACAGTACTCTAAGGTGCCAAATAAACGGGGGGTCTTAATAAATGGGGGGGAGGTGGGAACTATTTGAAAATATATATAAACGGGGGGTTTTAATAAACGGGTGGGTGGGGAATTTTTATATTGAAATTCTTCCTTTCACATGTGAATTCTTTCTTTCAAAATTTTTTTTTTCCAAAATTAATGAACGGGGGGTCCTAATAACGTCCGTAGGGGTGGGGGAAAAAGCTCGAAATTAATAAACAGGGGCGACGTTTATTTGACACTTAAGAGTAATGAGACTCGGGTCTTATATTATTACTTAAAATTGTACTTCGAAGCATTCTTTAACACTTTTATGTCTCAA
Source organism: Chrysaora quinquecirrha (assembly GCA_014526335.1). Lineage (NCBI taxonomy): Eukaryota > Metazoa > Cnidaria > Scyphozoa > Semaeostomeae > Pelagiidae > Chrysaora > Chrysaora quinquecirrha. The sequence goes on along the minus strand of JACTAT010000365.1, from coordinate 71,799 downwards.
ATTAGGTGAACTTCTTGGGTTTTCTTTTATTTCCCATCCTCTTCCGTTGGGTTTTGGTTAAAATCGTGCCCGAAACCCACCCATATGGGCGGCACATATGGGTAACCTTTTCAGCGCCAATTTCCCTACATATGGGTTGATTTTTCGTAAAGAATCTCTACGCATGGGTAGTGAAATATATAAAAAAATTTTAGACATGCATTGCTTGAAAAGCCTGATATAAAGCGTGTTTTAGTTTCAGCGCAAATGACTTTTTGCCGCATTTAGAGTTGCCTCAAGCGTTGAATTGGGTTCAAACATTTGAGATATTGGTACAAATGGGTAAAAAATTTTGCTGTTTTTTCTATACATGGGTACCACGAGAAACAGAATTTATCGGTAGACATGGGCGGGTTTGGAAAAACTGGGCGGGACGTCAAGTCATTTGAACAATGAAGCACCCCCCGGGCTCGATTCTCTGCTCGATTTGTCAAAAAAAATAGAAGAATATAAGAACATGTCAAGACTCCGATAAAAAATAAGAAACAAGAAAATGTGTTTTTAGACACTTCATTTCATGTTATTTAAATAGAACTATGCAATCACTGAAAAAAGTATATAGAAGATATTTCAAATTGTTATTTATTGTTCGTAGAAGCAATTAATTGTGCGTAGTTGCAGAAAAATTAAGTAGTTGTGAAATAGAACAATCGAACCTCAAATTGTTAAAAAAATATGAAAAAAGCGTATTAAAAAAGCGTATTAAAAACGGTAAACAGTCGGACCCCCATATATAGATATACAACATAAACAGTTTCTATTCCCCTTTTTTCAAACACTTCTTTAAAAAACCACTACATAACTATCCTATTATATAAAAGTTTTGTTCAGATTAAAGTTAAAGTGTCTTTCGTTACGTTAAAAAGTTCTATATATTTTTCATTGTTTAATCTTTTTCTTCATTATAATCCAGAATCGAAGAGATTTTTTTCCATCTTTAGACCGGGATTTTTTCTTATAAGATATTACTGCTATATCTTCAGCATCGTCATCATCATCATCATCATCATTATATCATTATCTTCATCGTCATCATCACCATTATTGTCATTGTCACCAGTATCATCATTAGTATCATCATCATCATAATCATCAAAAACATCATCAGGATCATCATCATCGTCATCATCATCATCATCGTCTTCACCATCATCATCATTGCCATCATTATCTTCATCGTCATCATCCCTATCATTGTCATTGTCACCAGTATCATCATTAGTATCATCATCAACATCATCATCATCAACGACATCACCAGGATCATCATCATCATCATCATCATCATCATCGTCATCATCTCCATCATTGTCCTTGTCACCATCATCATCATTAGTATCATCATCACCATCATCACCACCATTATCATAACCACTATCATCATCATTATCATCATTATCATTATCATCATCATCATCATCATCATCATCATCATCATCATCATCATCATCATCATTATCATCATCATCATCATTATTGTCACTCCTTTCGTCAACCTTAGATAGCGCTTCTTCAGCATCGAACCTAAACCTTTTCACCATCTCCTCAGTGTTTCGAATCGGTTCTCTCTTTCTCTTCTTCCCTTTTCCAATAGTCTCAGTCTTGGACGGTGCAGTAGCTACCGAAGCGGCCGGTGGAGCTGCTATAGCTGTCTGCTGTTTGGTCTTTAACAAAAGGCGTACTAGATCACCCAGTGGCCGATTCTTGTATTGATCCGGTATCAAAGCTGTTAAAACAAAAAATAGAGTAATTACAATTGAAAAATATGAATACACTTCTTTTTCAAACATTAAAGAGACCTATTTTTGTATCCTGATCACTCTTTTTATTTTATAAACTAGCTAGCTCAAGATCTAGGTCCTAAAGTTCCTTTTTTGGACCTCTGTTGATTTAATTAGATTACTAAATGTTACTTGATAGGTCTTTACTTTTAACTGCATACTTAGTGTCATGACTATTATAAGGTGAAACTCGTATGTGAGCAAAGCTGGAATCTACACGTTTTTTTTTATAAGAAAGTGGTTTATAAGAAAGTAGTGCTCAACGTCTCAAAAATGTAAGAAAGTTCGATACTGGATTCTTGAAACTTAAGAAAGTTTTGTTTCATACTTTCACTCCTAATGTTCTGTACGTTATTTTCGCTCTTCTGTTCAGTCGTTCATCTTGCTATGAAACGAGTCTAATGATTATTTTCTTTGAAAAACGTGGTATTTTTGCGATGCATACAGTGCCTTAAACTGTGCATTCTTAGAAATACTGCATTCCAAAAATTTTTGCTAAGAAAGTCACAAGAAAGTTTTGGTACTGAAAAAACGTGTATTCGACAAATCGTTTGATATACACGCTTCTATATATATAAAACAGAACTGTTTGTATGTATGTATGTATGTATGTATGTATGTATGTATGTATATATGTTCGCTTATAACTCAAGAACCACTCCACGGACTAAAAAACAAAAGGTATCTTTGTAACTGCCATTTCCTGGAGAGTGTCCTCGGCGAAAAAACTTTTCAAAAACGTTATGAAATAAAAAAATTCTATAATAGGCAAATAGGTAGTAGAATGGAAATAAAAGCGACGGGATTCCGATTTCTTGAAGCCATGTTGACGTCAAATTAATCAACATGATGCTTATAAGTTGTACGATTCGGCTAAACAAAAGTCGATTGATATAAGAAACGATTAATACGTCAAATTAAACATGTGAATGAATTGTATCTCAGAAAGGTCTGCGTTTTATTCAAGGAAAGTCGAAAAAATTCAACCCGGCATCGACGGGTACCAGGGCTAGTCTTTTATAAAGAACCTAGCAAGGTCTAGTTCTTACAGTTCCTTTTTTGACCTCTTTTGAGACGATTGTAGTTCCAAAAGTTCCTTTATAGTTCCTTAATTTTAACTGCACATACAGTTTAATGACTACTATACAGATACATTTGTATGTAAGCAAAGCTCGAAACTGCTCAAGGAAACATTTAATACTGCGTAAAGTAAAATTTGAGTGATTTTCGACTGCAAATGAATGGCACGGGCTTTCTAATTCTTGATTGTTTGCAGTGATAAAAATATTCAACAATGAAAAGTTCCTTTATTATTAAGTAGTAAAAGTTCTTTAAATTTTCGGGCCTTCTACATGTAGGTTCCTTATAAAGTGGTGGTATGTACCTAGTGCCGTGCATAATCATCATAATAAGCATTAACCAATAGTATTAGTGATCGAAGTGTCACAGTTGGTAATGCAACGTACGAGGTAAAATTAGAGGAGTATAGAACATTTCCGATAGCGAACAGCAAACACAATAATGTAGGTTGCTTGTAAAGTGGTTATTTATTTTAAAAAAGCGTACACTACTTACTTTGTTGATATTTTTGTCCAGGCATAAACTTTTCCTGTCTCCCTTGTTTATTCATAATGGGATGTAATTCTTTTCTCAGACTTGGAAACCAGTCCCATAACCAACAACTTGCTCCATCCTTTGTAGCATTAAAAAGCTTCATATATAATCCATCCAGTTGCTTACTCGGCAAAGCAATTGATTTATTCCCCAGTATAGAGTCAGTCGTTACATTCATGCGTTTGATTAAAGCTGCTATTCCCAGCCGGTTATCATCATTTACAGTTAAAAGCATATCCATCGTGTCTTTGTATTTCCCACCGTCTCTCAATTTGAATTCTGGCGTTAGATCAACAGACTGTACAACTTCTCCAACAACCCATTTTTGTTGCTTCATTAAAGCGAGAGTGCTTGCCATTAGTTTCGCATCATCGTAATCCATACCAAAGTCATATAACTTTTTTTTGGCTTCGTTCAATCCATTTGCCATTCGCTTTATCTTCGCCTTGCATAGATAAACTGAAGCTTCTTCTCCCTTATCAGCAACATCATACATGTCTCGCACATAATCAAACTGCTTGGGCTTCATTATTTGATCAAAAAATACTTCTTGTTTTTGGAGCAATAATCCCCGCTCTGTTCCATTTTGGTACTGATCTTTCATTTTAATTACTGACACTACAAGCAGGTCCAGTGCCTTTCCATCCTTACCTTGCTCTACGCATATCAGATCTCGCTTTAAATCATAAGTAATTTCCACTTTTGTACTGGTTCTTGTAGCCATTTTTTCTCTTACTCTTCTCCCTACCTCTCTCCCCACCTGAGAACTGAACTGACCCTACAAGCTTCAAGCTCGGAATTTATACTTTCTATGCCTGTCACAAGATGTCAACCTTGATTGACAGCTGTCATTTACTTTCTTTTGTCTTACCACTTTTTGGCGCGCTTTATTATATGTTCTGCCCTTCCTATCATTTCCCAGAAGACACGATATCTTTAAACTTCACTTCAAATCTACATTTTTGATCGACTCAAGTATTCGCCGACTTAACTTTGATACTTAATGACATTAGTTGATAAGGTTCTGAAGAAAGCTCGTTTTAATCGATGATCTGTCGAATTGATTTTGAAGAAAAGTGTTAAAGACTAGAACTGGCCTAACGCAACAAGAAAAATGTTAAAGACTAGAACTGGCCTAACGCAACAAGAAAAATGTTAAAGACTAGAACTGGCCTAACGCAACAAGAAAAATGTTAAAGACTAGAACTGCCCTAACGAAACAAGAAAAATGTTAAAGACTACAACTGCCTTAACGCAACAAGAAAAATGTCAAAGACTAGAACTGGCCTAACGAAACAAGAAAAATGTCAAAGACTAGAACTGGCCTAACGAAACAAGAAAAATGTTAAAGACTAGAACTGCCTTAACGCAACAAGAAAAATGTTAAAGACTAGAACTGGCCTAACGCAACAAGAAAAATGTTTAAGACTAGAACTGGCCTAACGAAACAAGAAAAATGTTAAAGACTAGAACTGGCCTAACGCAACAAGAAAAATGTTAAAGACTAGAACTGCCCTAGCGAAACAAGAAAAATGTGAAAGACTAGAACTGCCCTAACGAAACAAGAAAAATGTTAACGACTAGAACTGGCCTAAAGAAACAAGAAAAATGTCAAAGACTAGAACTGGCCTAAAGAAACAAGAAAATGTCAAAGACTAGAACTGGCCTAAAGAAACAAGAAAAATGTTAAAGATTAGAACTGGCCTAAAGAAACAAGAAAAATGTCAAAGACTAGAACTGGCCTAAAGAAACAAGAAAAATGTTAAAGACTAGAACTGGCCTAAAGAAACAAGAAAAATGTCAAAGACTAGAACTGGCCTAACGCAACAAGAAAATGTCAAAGACTAGAACTGGCCTAACGAAACAAGAAAAATGTCAAAGACTAGAACTGGCCTAACGCAACAAGAAAAATGTCAAAGACTAGAACTGGCCTAACGAAACAAGAAAATGTCAAAGACTAGAACTGGCCTAACGAAACAAGAAAATTGTCAAAGACTAGAACTGGCCTAACGCAAACAAGAAAAAGAAAATGTCAAAGACTAGAACTGGCCTAACGAAACAAGAAAATTGTTAAAGACTAGAACTGGCCTAAAGAAACAAGAAAAATGTCAAAGACTAGAACTGGCCTAAAGAAACAAGAAAAATGTCAAAGACTAGAACTGGCCTAAAGAAACAAGAAAATTGTTAAAGACTAACGAAACAAGAAAAAAGAAACAAGAAAATGTTAAAGACTAGAACTGGCCTAAAGAAACAAGAAAATGTCAAAGACTAGAAAGAAACAAGAAAATGTCAAAGACTAGAACTGGCCTAACGAAACAAGAAAATGTCAAAGACTAGAACTGGCCTAACGCAAAGACAAGAAAAAACAAGAAAATTGTTAAAGACTAGAACTGGCCTAAAGAAACAAGAAAAATGTCAAAGACTAGAACTGGCCTAACGAAACAAGAAAAATGTTAAAGACTAGAACTGGCCTAACGAAACAAGAAAAATGTTAAAGACTAGAACTGGCCTAACGAAACAAGAAAAATGTTAAAGACTAGAACTGGCCTAACGCAACAAGAAAAATGTTAAAGACTAGAACTGGCCTAACGCAACAAGAAAAATGTTAAAGACTAGAACTGGCCTAACGCAACAAGAAAAATGTTAAAGACTAGAACTGGCCCAACGCAACAAGAAAAATGTTAAAGATTAGAACTGCCTTAACGCAACAAGAAAAAAAGACTGTTGAAGACTAGAACTGGCCTAACGCAAACAAGAAAATGCCAAAGACTGTTAAAGACTAGAACTGGCCTAACGCAACAAGAAAAACAAGAAAATTGTTAAAGACTAGAACTGGCCTAACGCAACAAGAAAAATGTTAAAGACTAGAACTGGCCTAACGCAACAAGAAAAACAAGAAAATTGTTAAAGACTAGAACTGGCCCAACGCAACAAGAAAAATGTTAAAGACTAGAACTGGCCTAACGCAACAAGAAAAATGTTAAAGACTAGAACTGCCTTAACGCAACAAGAAAAATGTTAAAGACTAGAACTGGCCTAACGCAACAAGAAAAACAAGAAAAATGTCAAAGACTAGAACTGGCCTAACGCAACAAGAAAAATGTCAAAGACTAGAACTGGCTAAATACAAAAACTTCGAGAGCGCTTTGGCCGAAAATGAATACTGATATCCACATTCAAGTTTCTGACCCGTTACAACTTCCTCGACCCTATGGATAGTTGTACTACCATGAGCTCTTGCGAGTACATATTGTATGAGGTCTAACTCTCGAGCTTCATGGCGGAGCCGTTGAAACCATTATGCTGATATCAGCCAAACCGAGCATGAAGCCTTTCCTGAAGGGCGCTGTCGGTCTCTCAGCATCCCAACAAGTCGGTCCTAGGACATCTCTAGTACTTCATACTGTTCTATAAGTTGTGTTGCTCTCATAAAACATTCTCCAAACTGAAGAATTTGATTGTGTTGAGTGCGCGCGCGTTTTATAGAGGATTTCAATGACACACAGCGAGAAGCTGATTGGATAAAATTCATCTGTCATTCAAATGCGGACACTAGTCTATTGGTTATCTTAAAACCCGGAATGAGGAATCGGAACAGGAATCGGATAACTCTGATTTCTATAGTGAAACCCTCCTTCCTTAGTCTGCCGCGCCTTAGAGTAACACCATAAAAGAAAGTCGTAAAACAAACAAGAACAAATAAAAATATTTAAGAATAGCAAAACAGTTAAAAGTCATACGAAGTCTCTTTAATTCTTTAATGCCATCATCGTCCTAAAAGGCCATCTTGATCATCGAAAAACTCGTCCCTTCTTCTTCCACGTGCTCTCCTACTTCATGTAAAATTGCCCCAAGAGCGCTCCTTCACAGCGTTCTTAACACTCCCTAAAATTATCAGGAGAGATAATTTTAATCGGGTTATAGTAAACATATTGTCCTAGAATTCTTCATCTTCTAATAAGTTATTAATCCTTTCTCGGCAGCAACTCTTGCTGATCTTTGTGGTCTTTCTTCAGGTTTTGAATTTTCTTTTTCCAATGCCTTGTTTGCTGTGGCGATTCTTTTGTTCAATTCCTCGGTGCTCATATTAGATCTTATTTCGAGTGGGCAGATTAGCTGGATTGGACGCTCTCGTATCTTGTTTCGAACGATCATGCGAACTCCCCGTATAACTCCATCTTTTCCTTTCAAATGATCACACACAAGGCCATGATGCCAATCATGTTTATTTTTACTTTCGCCAACAACTAGCACCACCTCTCCAAGATCCGGGTAGTATGCTTTCCTTTTGGTGACATCGTGTTTCTCCTTAATGCTCTTACGTATTCTGTTCGCCATTTTTTCCACATTTCTTCTTTTGCTTTCCGCAATCTCTTTTCCATCTTACTTGGGCTGTCCTGTTCATCTTGCTCTTCTAATGTATATATTTCTCGTCCGTGAATTATACTGTTTGGTGTAAGCACTCTAGCTCCAATTTCGTCTTCAACATATTGCAGCGGTCTGTTATTAAAAACAATTTCAATATCTTTGATGACTCTTGAAAAACCTTCGAAGGACAAATGGCATCTTCCCAACTTCTGGTAAATCATACTTTTGAGGTCTCTGTTCAACCTTTCGTAGAACCCTCCTCTCCATGGACTCTTGGCTAATATGAAATCCCATTTAATATGCTGGTCTGCTAAATAATCATGAAACTGCTCGCTCTTGCGTAGTCTCTCTATAAACTTTGCAGCGGCCTTAAACGTCATGGCATTGTCACTGATTATCTCCTGAGGTCGAGAATAAACTGATATGAACTCGTTAAGTTTATCTATAAACTCCTCTGTTTCCATAGTCCTAGTCACTGTAAAGTACACTGCTCTGGATGTAGCACAAGAAAAAACGATCACATAAGCCTTTGTCTCATCTAATCCCTTTTTAAGCTGAAAAGGCCCCACAAAGTCTATTCCAACTACTGCAAACGGATATCTCGCTGTTACTCTTTTCTCTGGCAATGCTCCTACTGTTGGTACAGGATAAGGCCTCGCGGCCATCACTTTACACTTTTCACATCTGTTCCTGACCTTCTTTAGGATGGTCCTCAATCTTGGAACCCAGTAGATCTCTCTGATTCTTCCCATTGCAATGTTTACACCTTTGTGGCCAACGTCTCTGTGGGTTTCTTCACATAGTTTTCTGGCATATATGGATTCTCTTGGAATGAAGACTGGCACTTCACCTTCAATTCTACCAGCACAGCGAACAATGTTGTCTTTAAACAGTGTCAGACCTAGTTTCTGTGACTCTATTTCATTTAACTTTGTACCCTCTTGTGCTCTCTTGATCAAAATTTCGTTAGCTTTGCGTAACTCGTCACTAGTCAGAGGACCTTTCTGCCGTTTTCCTTGTCTTTAGCATTCATAGCAAATCTTGAACACCAACCTATTACTCTTTTAGCTCTTTTTAAAGTTCCTTTCTCCAAAATCTTGTCTAATAAATGCTTTTCTGTACTTGTAGTGAACACTTCCTCCTCTGTATGCTTCAGCTCTTCCGTAACATCTTTATCAGAGTTCTCAAAAACTTGAACTTCATCAGGCCAATTTTCACCTTTAAGCAGCCATGCTGGCCCTCTCCACCAGTCAATTTTCTCTAAATGGCTGTAGGATACACCTCTACTACCAGCATCTGCATGGTTTAGCTTTGTTGGCACATATCTCCAGTTGATATCAAGAGCCTTTGTTATCTCATCTATCCTTCTGACTCGGTTGGACACAAATGTCTTCCAGTTCTTGTACGGCTTCTTTATCCAACAAAGAGCAACTTGGCTATCTGCCCAACAATAGTTTCCTACGATTGGCAATTTCCTCAGAGCCGTGTTTGTGTTTAAGGCTAAATTAGCTCCCATTTGACAGGCAACTAATTCTTGTCTTGCAATACTAAGTCCTCTTTTAGTAATCCTTGATTTTGCGGTTAGGAGTCTCATAGTTGTTCCGTTAGGCTGTGTAACAATGGCAATGGTCTGTGCTGACACTGCTTTAGAGCTTGCATCCATCATATGGTGAAGCACAATGTTTGTCACATCTTCTAGATATGGTGCTATTGATCTTGGAACTGTGACACTTTGCAGACTTTTCAACCACCTTATCCAACTCTCTTTCAATTCTTTGCTCACTTCGTTGTCCCAACCCTTTTTCTCATCAACTGCTAACCGGTATAAATGTTTCCCCATCACAAGCATGGGTGCTAAAATTCCTAAAGGGTCATATATGCTTGCCAAAGTCTTAAGCATTGATCTCTTGGTTACTTCTTTTACTTCTTTTATCTCTACATTTACCATATATGTGTCCTCATCTTTATCCCAAAGTATTCCTAACAGTTTTGTCTTAACTCTTTCCTTATCATCATTAAGCTCTTTAATATTTGATTCCCATTTTCCAAGGGGAAACTTTCCTTTCAACATCATATCAGCAGCTTCAATCTTGAAATCCTTGGCATCTTTTTCGTTGGTTACAAGTCCCATAACATTATCAACATATGTATTTTCTTTCAGTGAATCAATAACAGACTTCTTCCCTTCAGTATTCTCCAAGTGGAACTGAATAACTCCTCCAAGCATAAAAGGGGAACTTTCTCCCCCAAATGGTACTCTGCAGAATCTATAATGCTTTTCCACACCATCGCAGCCTTTGAATATGAATCGAAATGCATCTCTATCTGTCTCATCTAATTGTACTTGTAAAAATGCTTTCTCTACATCTCCCACTAGACAGACTGGTGACATTCTTGACCTGATAAGAATATCCCACAAAAGAGGCTGGGTTGCAGGACCAGGGTTCATACACTCGTTGATTGAATACTCTTCTGGTGATGGTTTTGCACTTGCATCAAAGACCATACGCACCTTTGTACTCACAGACTCTTCTCTAATCACAGGTTTATGGGGCATGTAGAACACCCTTTTTCCTGTGGGTATATCTGGGGCTTCTTCTATAATTCCTGTCTTAAGTTGCTCAGTCACTATTGATTCATATTTCTCTCTTACATCATCTGTCATCTTTGTCATCAAATTTCTCAATCTAGCTCTGCTTTGCATTTCATTTGTATTACTTGGTATTCTTTCCTCAATCCAGGGTACTTTCACCACATATCTGCCATCCCCCCAATTGCCTTATGTTTTCCAAAAACTCATTTTTTTACATCTTCTTGGTCGAATTCCTTCCTGTCTTGTACTCCTAATACATCTAGGCTGTACAGTTTTTCATATTCTTCATTGGTTGTCTGTGTGAAATAGTTAAACTCTTTTCCTGTTCTTTCTCCATGCACTGTCCAGCCAAATATTGTCTCATCAGCTATAGGCTCACCTTTGTTACCCTTCCTACAGTTCCCAGTCCTGAAATCTGTAAAAGTTGGATCTCCAATCAGCAAGTGGACTTCATATGTATCATTACTACCTTCTGGAATAAATAGACCTCTCAAATGGTTATACTTCATTTTGAGCTCTTTACTTGATGTTCTCTCTCCTTTGGCAAAGTTTGGTTGGTCTAACCCCACAGCTTCAAATACAAATTCTTCACCTTTCAATGTATGTGCCTTTATCTCATAGACTGCTCTTTTGTCAATTTCCTTTTCCTTCAGCTGTTCTTAAACTGCTTGTCTCCCACTTTAATGGCTTTAGCTTCAGCATTTCAACAGCTTTTCTACTGATATAGTTCTTAGCTGACCCAGTGTCTAATATTGCCCATACCTGGTCACCTTTTAGCTCAATAGGAATGAGTGGCATGGTGCATTCTTCACTAGGGGTATAAACATTTAGGGTCTCCTCCTCTCTTTTGGCTTGTCTTCATGTAGGCTTGAGTGGTGGCTTCCTTGCATATAAAACAGCCCCTTTTTCTACAATCTTTGACTAAATGATTCTCTCCACACTTAAAACACATGCCTTTTCTTCTCATAAACTCTTTCCTTTCCTTAGTATCCTTAACTATATCACATTTGTCTGGCCAGTGTTTATTTGGGCAATAAAACATCTTGGTTCCCTTCTTTCTGTTGTCATGAAAGCTGTTCTTTGCCTATGTGTGTCTGATCTCCTTTCATCTTGTAGTTTGATACCTTCATCTTCAGTTACATTTCTTTTCAGCCATTTTCTTATTTCTTTCAACAGATCATCAAAGCTCCACATTTCCCATTCATCATCATTCCTTGTAAGGTCTGGCTTTATGTTAGGTAACTTGGCAAGTGTAGATAATACCAATCCTTCAATTTTACTGTGGCCATTCATGGCTCTCAGAGCTTCATAGTTTATGCAAAGAATATCATAAAACTCTTTAACTTTACCATATTTTGACCCTCTTAAAACAGGCAAATCTATGATCTCTTTTGTATGGGCGGCTATCACAGTTTTTTCCTGTCCATATTCATCTTCAAGTAATTTCCATGCTCTATCATATCCTGCTTCAGTGTTAGGTATATTTCCTAGCATTTGATGACATTCTCCTCTTACGCTTTGTAGCAGGTATCCTAATTTCACAACCTTGTTCAAAGGCTGATTATTTATTTGTGCCTTAAATTGATTAGAGAATCTTATCCAATCTTTGGCAGTCCCTTTAAAAGGAGCAATACTTAACTTAGGTAAGTTGACTTCATTCTCTTTATGTTTTCTTACTATCTCAATTTCTTTTCTTTTGTTTCAAGCATAATTCTTTGTTGTTCTTTCCATGCTGCTCTGTCTTTTTCTAATTTCTCTTTTCTCAGATGTTCTTCATATTCTTGAATTTCTTTTCTCTCATCTTCCTTACGTTTTCTCTCTTGCTGCTGTTCCTTTTCCCTCTCTATATTCTTAATTATTTCATTATTTTCATGCAGAACTACCTTGCCTTTTTCATACATTTTAAATGCCTCTTGAAAGCTATTTCGTGTCTCCTTTATCCATTCCTGTACAGTGCCAATTGCCTGCTCTTCATCAATCATCAATTCTGCAGTCTTTTCAATCAAATCTTCTAATGCTTTTACCTTGTTTGGCATGGTGACTTCACATAACCGGCCTAGTTTCCACATGTCTTTTTGTTCAACTGCTTCCTTAATTTGCTCCCCATACATATTTGCCTTCACCACCTCTTTCTCCAATAACTTCTTCGTTGCTGTAGATTCCATTTTCAAACTATTGTTTTCTATAACTCAATATCTTTCACAGTTCTTGTCCCCTCGTGGTCGCCACTTTATAGTGAAACCCTCCTTCCTTAGTCTGCCGCGCCTTAGAGTAACACCATAAAAGAAAGTCGTGTAAAACAAACAAGAACAAATAAAAAATATTTAAGAATAACAAAACAGTTAAAAGTCATACGAAGTCTCTTTAATTCTTTAATGCCATCATCGTCCTAAAAGGCCATCTTGATCATCGAAAAAACTCGTCCCTTCTTCTTCCACGTGCTCTCCTACTTCATGTAAAATTGCCCCCAAGAGCGCTCCTTCACAGCGTTCTTAACACTGGATTCTTGAAACTTGAGAAAGTTCTGTTTCATACTTTCACCCCCAATGTTCTGTATGTTATTTTCGCTCTTCTGTTCAGTCGCTCATCTTGCTATTAAACGAGTCTAATGATTATTTTCTTCGAAAAACGTGGTATTCGTGCAATGCATACAGTGCCCTAAACTGTGCATTCGCAGAAAACTGCATTCCAAAATTTTGGTACTGAAACATGAAATATCTAAGAAAGATTCAATACTGGCCCAAAAAAACTTTCTTATAAAATAAAAAACGTGTACTTGTGATCAACGAGTCTTCTGATAAAAATTAGGATATCTTTCTCTGCCTTTCCTCACTCGCTGCATCGGCAAGTTCCAAAACTTTGTCACTGAAAACCAACACCACCAGCATAGAAAGCAACAATAATGATAGAGTTTGTTAGAATAGTATGCTATTTATTCTGAAGCATAGTAACAAATATTAAATATTTGGAATAATTCGCCCGTTGAAAACTTTCTTGGCCTGTGTAATAGCTCGATAAAGCTCGAAGTAACTCGGGAATTCACCTCTCGTTTTTAAACCAGCATCTTGTGAACAGTGTCGCTTCCAGAAAAGATTATTTTTTGACAAATTACCTTCATATAGTTTTATTAATACATTACAAATTTTAACACCATGAAAATCACATTCTGCGCCAAATTAATCTTCCCCAAACTCAATTCATACTTTGTGTTGTAATAACATCTACAAAAATTTTCAAACTAGACAGTTTGAAATCCAATCTCATCTGAACTTTGCTTCGTCAAGACCACAGGAAGCCAAAGACTCAAGACTCCCTGAATTTAATCAGAATCGAATGTCAAGTCTTTGTAAAAAATAATCTTTTTCAAAGGTTGAACTTCGAACCCTCGACTTTTGTTCATTTAAGTTTGACTTTGATTGATCGACATATTCTGGCTTATGAAATATAGCCTTATCAAATTTCTTTATACTTTTAAATCTCATTCAACTGGTCCCTCAGTTTCAACTTACATTTTTTTATTTTTTTCGCGCGATTTTTTATTCTTCCTACTGTGCATAACCTAACCCAACCTTTGTAAGTT
>JACTAT010000365.1:4055-38134 GCA_014526335.1 Chrysaora quinquecirrha | reverse complement strand
AACGGGAAGAAAATTATAGGAAAGAAATGATTTTAGCCTTCATGACTTCCTTCGTACAGAATTTTTGACAATAAAATCAAAGAAATAAAGAAAAATCGAAATCAACCATACTCTCTTGAGGGGAATCGATCCCCTGACCTTGTTGTTTCCAAACAGATTGACAAACACGCCGCGCTAATCCAAGTGTTGAGGTGTGAAGAAAAGGGTTAATCCTCATGGCGAACACCTCGTTCTTTTGTTATTGGTGGCACCAGACTGCCCAGATCAAAGAAGGGTTAGCCCCAATTACCCCAGAAACGATAGCAGAAACGGGAAAATCAAGCTGCCATAGCAAAACTACCCCACGGGCGGCAGGGGAAGGTGCAAGAGCGAGCACTGGATCTTTAAAACCCTAGGAGGTTGGTCTCCCACAAAATCGGTCTCCATGACTACTCCCGCTTTAGTATATAAGACTAGCCCTTGCCCGTGTAAGACCACCGCCTCGTGAGGACCTCCGCCTCATGAGGACCTCCGCCTCCAATGAACAACGCCAAATAACAACTTCCACCTAAAAGGCACAGTGCATTGAGGTGACCATATCTGCTGTTAATCTAAACCTTGATCTTAATCTTAATGTTAGTCTAGTCTTAATCTTACTCTTCAACTTAAATGGAATCTTAATCTTAATTTCTACCTGAATTGGAATTTTGACCTTAATCTTAATCTAAATGTTAATCTTAATCAGAATGTGAGTCTTAATTTTAATCTTAATGTTACTGTTAATCTTAATGTTAATGTTAATCTAAATGTTAGTCTCCATAAATCTTGAACTGCATCTTAATATTAGTCTTAGTCAGTATTAGTCTTGGGCTAAGTATCAGTCTTTCATAAGTTCAAGTTCAAGTTATTCATAAATGTTAAACTGAAACTCATTTTCAAATCAGTCTTGATCCGAACCTTTATGTTAATATTGATGTAAATCTGAAATAACATTGAAACTTACAATTAATGTTAATGTTGTTGTTTATCACCACATCCAAATATGTCAATCTCAAACTTCATCATCATCTCAATTCATTTTCATATTCTTAGATGCCAAATAAACTTCCCCCACCCCGTTTATTAATTTTGAGTTTTCCCCCACTCCCCAGACCTTATTAGGACCCCATTTACCAATTTTGGAAGAAACAATTTCACTTGTGAAAGGATGAAACTCCATTTATTAACTTTCCCCCACCCCTTGACCTTATAAGGACCCCTGTTTATTAAATTTTGGAAAAAAATTTCCCATTCCCCCATTTATTTGGACCCCCTTTTATTTCGTACCTAAGAGCATTAGCCTTAATTTTAAAATTCGTAGAAGTGAAATTAATCTTGAGTTGAAAATAAATTTTAATATCATTCTAAATTCTTCAGTTGCAATAAAACTTAAAATTAAAATCAAAGATGAAATTTAAATTCGAATAAAAACCAAATGAAAGAAAAAGTTAGTGTCAGAGATAAATTGATAATAAATTTGTAATTTAAAAGATATGAGAAAAAATAGATCAAAAGATTTGAGTCATTCCAAAAAGCTTTCTAATTTTGTCGAAGTGACTTTAAGACATTGAAAAGAATTGTAAACTATTTAAATCACAAAAAACAAGAACACCGAAAATTTTTCTATGAGGGGAATTGAACTCCAGATATTCTGGGTAGCAGGCAAGCATTTAACCAATCGGCTACACAGCCGCTAGCTTGGCCGTCGATAATCTCCTAGTGGTCCTAATATTCATGGAAGGGAGCAACAAAACACATTAAAAAATTATGCAAAAGGAACTCCGCCTCATAGAATCTTCACCTCAAGGACCTCCACCTCAGGGACCTCTGCCTTTAGAACCTCTGCCTAAATGCTTCTCCACTTAGTTTATAATTTCCAATCTAGAGTATTTTTTCTTGGTCCTAGTCCAGGGTCCCTTTTCCTAGTGCTAATCACAGTTCTGTTCCTGTTTTAGTCCAAGGTCCTTAGTCCACAATGATGTCCTAAGTTACAAATTAGTTAGTGTACAGCAGTTCTCTTTGTCTATGGTCTGTTCCTTAAATAGTCCTGAAATAACTGATGGTCTCCCGTCCCTTTCCTTGGTCCTGTTCCTCAGTCTTGATATTGTTCAGGTTTTCTATCCCATTCCTTGGTCCTGTTCCCCAGACCTGATATTGTTCATGTTCCTTAGTCCTGAAATTATTCATGGGGACCAGTCCTATTTCTTGTCCTGTTTCTTGTTTCTTGTCCTGTTTCTTGTTCCTGAAATTATTGATAGCCTTCAGTCCCGTTCCTTTATCCTGCCCCTTAGTCCTAAAATTGTTCATGGTCTTTGGTCCTGTTTCTTTATCCTTTTCCTTTGTCCTGAAATTATTCAGGGTCTTCCCTCCAGTTCCTTAGTCTAGTTCATAAACTTTGTTATTGTTCACATTCCTAAGTCCTGAAATTAGTCATGGTCTTTAGTCCCATTCCTTAGTCTTGTTCCTCAGTCCTTAAATTACTCACATGGTCTTCAGTCCCATTCCTTAGTCCTGTTCCTCGGTCCTGAAATTACCCATGGTCTTCAGTTCCGTTCAGTAGTCCTGTTCCTCAGTCCTGAAATTACCCATGGCCTTCAGTCCCGTTCCCTAGTCCTGTTTCTCAGTCCTGAAATTACTCATTGCTTTCAGTCCCGTTCCTTAGTCCTGTTCCTCAGTACTGAAATTACCCATCGTCTTCAGTTCCGTTCCTTAGTCCGCTTCCTCAGTCCTGAAATTACCCATGATCTTCAGTCCCGTTCCTTAGTCCTGCTCCTCAGTCCTGAAATTACCCATGGCCTTCAGTCCCGTTCCCTCGTCCTGTTCCTCAGTCCTGAAATTACTTATTGTTTTCAGTCCCGTTCTTTAGTCCTGTTCCTCAGTCCTGAAATTACTCATGGTCTTCAGTCCCGTTCCTTAGTCCTGTTCCTCAGTCTTGTCCTTTTGGTAGTTGATCTTTCTCTACTGCTATCAAGGCAGCTTGAGCTTTGTGACGGCATTTGGAAAAAGTTTTTTTGGCTTTCAAATGCGCTCTTCAAAAACCCTTTTAAAAGGGTTTTTGTTTGTTTTCTTTGAATGAAATGCACTTCTGAATAAGCTTTCGAAATGTGGTAATAGCATTTTGTTTCCATTGAAAGGGTTAAAAGCATTTGCACAACGCGATTCAAACCTGTTGACGGAATATTCATGTAAACATGGACTTTGTTTGATAAACTTTGATTGAAAAATATTAATACTAAACGAATTTTAAAATAATTCCAAAGCAAGATCGAGACGTCTCCTTGTGCTCCGAAAAGCATTTCCACCATGGAAACCAGTGAAAGAAAAAATACTGATAGAAAACGATTCTCCCCTAAGTGGAATCGATCTCCTGCCTCCGACAACCTGCATCACGAAACAGGAGCCCTTACCAACAGAGCTATTTTCACGGGTTTCAGAATTCGATAATCCCTTTAGGAAAACAATCGGGCGATTGTTCAAACAGGCACCAACGACGCACTTCAAACAAGGGTTAGCCCCAATTACCCTAGAAGCGAGAAGTTTGCAAAAAACGAAATGGTGATGACACGCCTACCCCACGGTCGGCCGGGCAGCGAAAAGTCCAAAAATCATACCACTTACGACGTCGGCGGAGCGACTAACACAAAATCGGTTGCCATGGCACTTACCATTTTAGTATATACAGACTAGCCCTTGCCCATCTAAAACCACCGCCTCGTAAGACTTCCGCCTCAAGAACCTCTGCCTCAAAGACCTCCGCCTCAAGGACCTTCGCCTCAATGACCTCTGCCTCTCCACTTAGCTCCTAGTTTCTAATCTTTAGTATTTGTCCTTGATCCTAGTCCAGGGTCTCTTTTCCTAGCGCCAATCCCAGTTCTGATACTCTGTTTTAGTGCAAGGTCCTTAGTCCACACTGATGTTCCTAAGTTTCAAATTATTCAGTGTACAGCAGTTGTCTTTGTCTATAGTCCGTCCCTTAGTCCTGACATAATCAATTGTCTTCAGTCCCACTCCTTGGTCCTGTTCCTCAGTCTTGTTATTGTTCATGTTTCTTAATCCAGAAATTATTCATAGTGTTCAGTCCCTTTCCTTTATCCTGTTCCTTAGTCCAGAAATTACTCATGGTCTTCAGTCCCGTTCCTTTATCCTATTCCTTAGTCCTGAAATGGTCTTCAATTCCATTCCTTGGTCTTGTTCCTCAGTCTTGCTATTGTTCATGTTCCTTAGCTCTGAAATGGTTCATGGTCTTCAGTCCCATTCCTTTATCCTGTTCCTTAGTCCTGAAATGGTCTTCAGTCCCATTCCTCAGTCCAGTTCCTCAGTCCTGAAATTACCCATGGTCTTCAGTCCCATTCCTTAGTCCTGTTCCTCAGTCCTGAAGTTACTCATGGTCTTCAGTCCCGCTCCTTAGCCCTCTTCCTCAGTCCTAAAATTTCCCATGGTCTTCAGTCCCATTCCTAAGTCCTCTTCCTCATTTCTGAAATTACTCATTGTCTTCAGTCTTGTTCTTTAGTACTGTTCCTCAGTGTTGTCCTTGTGGTAGTTAATCTTTCTCAGTGCTGTTTAATACTGCATTGTCAGATACTGCTATCCAGCCAGCTTGTACTTCAGGATGGCATTTGGTTTTGTTGGCTTTCAAATGCACTCTTCAAAAACATGGACTCTGTTTGATAAACTTTACGAATTTTAAAATTATTCCGAAGCAAGTTTTAGTGATCGAGAGGTCTCCCGGTCCTCTGGAAAGCATTTTCAACAGTAAAATCACAGAAAGAAAAAATTCTGATCGGAAACATTCCTCTCGTGAGGGGAATCGATCTCCTGCTTCCGACAATCCACATCACGAAACAGGACGCCTTACGAACATACCTATTTTCACGGCTTTCAGATTTCGATAATCCCTTTAGAAAAAAATCGGAAACCCCATCTGGACCCTCACATAAACATTAGATGGGTAAGAAGAGCTTCAACTTGCTGGTTTCTGCTTTCTATACATGCTCGTAACACAAGAACAATGGTGAGTCATAGGTGTGACATCACACCTATGACACTGGAAAGTGTGCTTTCATGCTGAAAGACGGGGGGAGGTCTTTTCAAAATTCCTAGTTTTTTAGAACAGAATTTCAAGGCATGTTTAGAATGGACCAACACTGTTTAGGAGTTAGCTTACAAGTAGGTTGCTTCAATGACTCCAAAAAATCCTACCAAATTAAAAGTAGTCCCTCTGTAATTTTCTAGCAGAAAGAGACCTGCATAAAATGAGCAGAGATTAAACCCGGGGGGGAGGGTACTTCCATTAATCAATATACCAGACGTGCCGCCCAAATGGGTAACTTTTTTGCTCCAATTTCCCTACATTTGGGTTTGTTTTTTCATAAAGAATCTCTACACATGGGTAGCAAAATATATAAAAACTTTGAGACGTGCATTGCTTTGAAAAGCCTGATAAAAAGTGTGCGTTTTATTTTTCAGCGCAAAGGCCAACGAAACGAAGGAATATTAACAACAAGGAATCTAAATTGTTAAAATTCGTTGAAATAACCATCTTTCTCGGTCAAATTAGGATGCAAATTATCAAAAAATCAAAAAATTAAAAACAAGGAATGAAGGAATGAAAGAGTTTTAAACACAAAGATTGAAGGAAAGCAGGAATTTATCGAGAAATCGTAAGTCTCATTACATTTCGTGAGGCCTCGTTTGTATACACGAGCTTCACTGGGTAACTTAAGTTATAAAAATCTGAGCGAAACGTTGAGCTTTTTAGCAAATATTCGACAAATTATCCAGGCCAATTTTCAATGAAGTCGCATTACTGCAAGGGCTTGGTCCGAAGATTAAACCCATTATAGGTGACTATGGGAAAGACCTGCGAACAGCATTTGCAAACGTTATCAAGAAAATGTGCGTTGAAAGCATCAATGACAACCCCTGAGATCCCTTGTAGACATCAAGACTACTACCCACTTGACAAGAATACTGAACCTCGACAGATCGGCATTAGTGAAGTGTTTCCATGAGCTGGGAAAATCGTAATAAACAGGTCAAAGAAGGTGTCATTGAATCATATTCTAAACCTCAAGTATATTGACATAAAGATGGCAGCAAGACGGCTCTGGAAGACATTTTTGACAAACGACGGTTCAGACGTTGTTCTGCTCGTTGACGCTGCAAATGCCTTCAAGAACGTTAACCAGACCCATTCTTCTCCACAACACTTGCATTTTATTTCCTGCAATGGCTGTTTCTGTGAACAATTCCTTCACAAAGCCAGCACGACAACTTGTAATGGGTTGTGTTGAATTAATGAACTAATGATTAACAGGCTACTTAGGGACAGAGACTCCGAACGGTAATTTATTTGGGCATGTCGTTTATCTTTCCAAAATAGGGGAGCATTGAAGGGCATACCGGAAAACCGGGACGTGGGAGCCCTAAGATGGGACTTCAGGACGGGGAACCTCTAAAAGGGGGCCCTCAAGTGGGACTCCTGGAGAGGGACCGTCGGGTGAGAACCCTCAATTGGTAACTTGCGTCTCCATCGGTTTAACATCTGTTTTTGTGCGACGATGTTAACTAAGCTGCAGGGAAAATGATGTCAGCTTGCGATGTCAGCAAGGATGTCAACTGGCGACGTGTAACTCCCCTAAAATTTTTTAATACGAACAGTTAAAAAGACAAATAAAACTTGTTTAATAGCTAATCGATAGCTTCCACCGGGACGAAAAAATTATGATGAAGAAAATTCGGTCCTTTCTAATTATATGAGTGATATTTGCATTTCTGTCTGGGGAAACTGTCCCACTGCTAAGTTAAATGAAATAGACAGGATACACAAGAGAGCAGCAAGGTTGATATATAATGTGAAAAGGGATGAGGATCCTGTAGAGGTAGCTAAATGGAAACCGTGTGGAACGATAATATACGAGGTTCATAGCAATGAGCTGAGCACAGAAATAGCTGAACTGTTTGAAAAGAACAAATATTCTATAACAAGGGGAAAAAACAACAATGAGATACCAAGGCAAAGAACAGAACACAGAAGATCATCATTTTCTTATCGGGGGTCACTTACATGGAATAATCTACCCGAGTCAGTTAAAACACTAAGTACTTCAGGATTCAAGAAAAAATTAAGATTTAGTGAACTTGAGAAAATACATTATGAAAAAGGAGTATCAATTGGAACAAACAAGAAAAATGATTTTATTTACTTTAAGGAACATATCTTATCAACTGTAATTAGCTAGTTTTATTTTTCTTTTTAATTGTCACTTTTCTTTGCAGATCCACATCAGCACTTCTGTGCTGCTAACTACTACCTGCTTTAACAAATAAATTATAGATATATATATATATATATATTGATAGATGGGCAGATAGATAGCTTTCGATCGTATTGGGGGATACAAATCTGACACAGAACATTTTGTTAATAGTACTGAATATGACAACCAAGTGTAGAAAACTCGGACTCGTGCAGAAATTTGGAAAGTCCTCCACTTTACTGATGATATCCCTCCACCATGCTGAATATCCTCCACTATACTGATGGTATCTTTCAACTGCACTGATTATATCCCTCAACTGTACTGATGATACACAGTACTGAACAACCTTCAATGTACTGATGATATCCCTCCATTGTACTGAACATCTTCCACTGAACTGATGATATCTCTCCACAATACTGAGCAACCTTCCTTCTGATGATATCCGTCCACCGTACTGAGCATCCTCCACTAAACTGATGATATCCCTCAACTGTACTGACGATATCCCTCCACAGTACTGAGCAACCTTCCTTCTGATGATATCCCTCCACCGTATTGAGCATCTTCCACTGAACTGATGATATCCCTCAACTGTACCGAACATCGTCCAATGAACTGATGATATCCCTCCACTGTGCTGAAGATATCCCTCCACCGTACTGAGCATCATCTACTGTACTAATGGTATCCCTCCACTGTACCGAACATCGTCCAATGAACTGATGGTATCCCTCCACTGTGTTATGATATCTTACGTGAAGTAGTAGTCGAGCGTTCATTATTAGTTTTGGATCATGAGCACATGTTCTCTTATGAGATGTCTCCTTACTTTTGTCGATCTTAACACACTGTACTGATGATATCCCTCAAATGAACTTATGATATACCTTCACTGTACTGATGATATCCGTCCACAGTACTGACTATCCTCCGCAGTACTGATGGTATCCCTCCAATGTACTGTTGGTATCCATCCACTGTAGTGATGATATCCCTCCACTGTACTGAACATCCTCCAGCGTACTGATGATATCCATCTACCGTAATTTCTTGTTTTTCTATTATTGCTCCGAGCTTCAAGACACAGAACAGGGAATATAATCTGTTGGTTAATTCTAACCGCAAAGACGCAGACAACCAATCAGCAGAGAGGAAAGCCATAATACCGTGGCTGATTTAGAGAAAAAGCCACCATTTTCGGAAAACGCGGCGAAAATAGCGGCAAAAAATGCAGCCGCATATTGTAATGTGCGGCCGCATGTTATAATGTGCAGCCGCACAATTTATTATGCGGCCCCATTTTTCAGTTTAAAATTCACTTGTTCTGGTCCTATTTTCATACACTGTGGTCAGCAAACTGAAAAAGGGTGGCGTCTTATCAATAGCTGTAAATGGTGACCAAATGTGCGCTCGCATATCATAATGTGCGGCCGCATAATTCACCGCCATTTATGCCGCCTTTCTTTACGAACTTTTGCCGTTTGCTATGCCATGTGCCTGTTGGAGTGACTGAATTCTTTTGACAGACAGAGTTAGGACAAGATATATTAAAATCAAGAGCTAAAATATTTTGGCCAGTTTATGAAAAGTTGTGTGACCATAGAACTAAAAAAAATACTGTGGGCTCCAGCGCTATCGGCGATGATTTACATTACAGAAATCTAAAATTTAATCATTTCGTCTTCTGCTTCATAGTATTAGTTTTCTAAATAAACTGGGTTTAAATTAGTTGTTTCTAAATGTATTTCATAAACCATGGTTTTCCATGAAGCTAATAAAAAGTCTTTAAAACATCCTCGAATTTTTGCCATATTTGTTTTTCTTCTGTGTAATAAAAATAAAATTGGTACAGCTAACCTATTTGAATTTATAAAATGCTCAACAATTTTCAAAGTTGTTTGGAGAATGCAGCTGCTTCCGCCTTTGTCTTCACGAACTAACTCCTTTTGTCTCTGTCACTTTGCCAGCTCATTCTTTTACCATAAAGAATGATTTTACGGACTACAGAAAAGCTAAAATTACCTCCCCTCGTGTAATCAAAGGACAAAATATTGCACAATTATTTTATGAAATGTGCGGCCGCATTTTACAAAAAAAACGCGACGAAAATGGCGGGAGAAATGCGGCCGCATGTTGTAATGTGCGGCCGTAGACTAATTACCTGAGTCGTACTTTCGCTATTGAATTGAATTGCTGGACGCTCAAACTACGACTCATAAACTTTCACTGAGAAAACAGGGCGGAAATTTCCTGCCTCGATTCCATTATTTTGTGCAATGAAAATGTGGCGACCCCCCGACAAAAATCTCTATCATCTCACTTTTTGACCCGGCCAAGTCAAAAAAAATAATCTCGAAATGGCTTCGCACAAAGACGAATGTAAAAAAAAGCCTCTCTGACTTTCAGTTACCTATAGTTTTATCCTGTTTTTGCTGAAATAAGTAAACCAGTTTTCAATTTAACAAAGTTATCGTTAGTTTGCAGCTGCTATACTTATGCATTTATCAGTCAGTTCACCTGGTAACTGCAGCAATGAGCATCAGAACGCTCGTACTCAAATAAATAACAACAAACAAAGTTTCAAAATGTAATTGTCGTATAAAACATGAATTCCAATACATCCCTATGTAACACTTTTAAGATAAATATTTGTTTGTTAAAGTAAAAAAGAGCAATGCTATCTAGTCTAAAAACAGGTCTTTAAAAGTTAAACTACGCTAACTCACGAATACCGAACCTTTCAAATTTTATTTTAGCTTTCTGCCTGTCTCAGCTTTACCTACCTAAGTCATGCACTAGTACCGAAATTAAATGGATGAAGATATTTACAGATGAAAAACTTCGTTAAATTTTTTCAGTTATTTATGAAGTCGAATGAAATCGATAGCTATATCAATGTGCTTACCGATTTTTGATGAGCAAAGCCTGCTTTTTCTCAAAATTATACAAAGTTGAGAAAACAGCTTCAACTTGAAAATGAAACTTGACTTGAAATGAACTAGCTAATAAAATTTCACCTTATTCTAAAGTTTCCAAAAAAATTTATCTGCAATTGTTCTGTGATACTTCAAATGCTGTCGAATCAAGTTCAAAAAATACTAATTGTTGTATTGCAGTTGTTTGGTCGTTCGCTGTTCCTTTCAATTTTTCTCTCCTTGCTGCGTTCCCATGAATGAAAATCCAAAATTCAAGTCTTAGCGAAAAACTCTTCTTCTTCACTTCTTGCTTGAACACACAGGACCAAATTTCAGCAGAAAGCACCCCAAATTTTCTTATTTCAAAAGCCATTCTGGAAGACTCTCCATTTTATATCTCAGATTTCGGAAAAAATTTACTTTATTGTTTGTGCGAAGCTGTGAAGAAGCTCTCCCTCAATTTTACCGACCAAAGACCTGATGTTATCCTGGGGGTCACATTTTCAGAAAAATAAACAAAAAATATCACGTGAAAGATCGATGTGGCTGAATAAGCCAATCAGAATGCGTTATTTGAAATGCTGCTCTCTGATTGGTAACCCAAAAAGTTGGAGTGGCAGCCCAGATTTTTCACTTAAAGTTTATGAGTCACAGCTTGAGCAATCTCCTTTTAGCCTCGGTCGGTCTCATGAGCAATAACTGGGACTCAGGTAATCAGTCTAGTGCGGCCGTACATTATAACATGCGGCCGCATTTTTTGCCGCCATTTTCACCGCGATTTTCGAAAATATTGGCGTTTTCTCCCAATCAGCCACAGTACCATAAGGGAAAAGATTTATAATACTCCCAACGTGAAACACCCCCAACCTCCAATAGTAACATCCCTGTTCTGACGTTCAAAATCTCTGAGGAGTGTCAGAGGAAAAAGCTTTTAAGTATGCCTGAAAATGTTTCCGCTGTTTATCGCAATTGTTATACAAGAAAAAATAAAGCCAATGTAGATGTAAGGATTTCAAAAATCTTTCCAAGCAGCATGCCTCTGGACCCCCTAGAATAATGCATTGAATGATTTGATGCAAATAGGTAGACAATCGCGTTATTGGGTTAATAAATACAAGAACACAGGTATTTCTTGAGTGTGCACAAATTGTTCATCACCCTGAAGTTGGTGTCAGTCAGTAAAGGATGTCTGCCATGTCAGGCCCAGGGGGGTACTCATTAACGCTCTCGATAATTTTACCAGGCGTGGATAGCATGCTGAGAGGTCTGTAGTTCCCACGATCTATACTTCTTCCTTTCTTGAAAGACAGACGTAGTTTTCCTATTTTGTTTTCTGAAGGAAACTGTGTTGATTTCATGCTGTGGTAGCAGAGACTGTATAAACTTAGAATCTCTATTGGTGTAATGTTGTCTGATCCTGGTTCTTTGCTAGGTTTCATTTTATCCAACTGTTTTGTAAGAGCAAGATGGATGTTTGACACATCTGACAAGGTTGGGCACACTCTGGTGATGTAGGAGTAATCATGTTGATCGGGTAAAGGAAACTGACTTGCTAATTTCTTGCCAATATCTGTGAAATAGTTGTTAAATGGTTCTGCCTTTTCTTTGTCAGTGTAAACAAGAACTCCTTCATCATTCTCTATCGGTCCAATTTCTTGTCATCTTTCTCCTTCCCTGTGAGCTTTCTGACAATTTTTCAAAAGTCTTTGGATCCTTTGCTTAGCCTCAGCTAGGTTACTTTGCTGTTCTTAGAAAAGAAGTGACCTCATTTCGTTTTCTTCTGTACGCATTCCAATCGTTTTGATTATTGGTCTGCTTTGCAATTTGTAAAAGTGTGTATCTTTGATTTATTTCTTTCCTTATCCTGGATGTCATCCAGGGGTGGGACTTAACCCGTACTTTGGTCTTTCTCTCTTTGATGAACTAATTTCTTATATCCTTATAGATCTTTTCCCAGCACCATTGGTGGCCATCAACTTCATCAAAGACATTACAAACTGACCATGGCGCATAGATAAATGACTTTCTGAAACCCCATCACATTTCTTAACATTGGAGGTTATTGGGAAACGAGGAGAAATTCTATTTCTTCTAAGCCTTAGAACTGCATATGTAAGGTTGTGGTCAGCAATTCCAGTATTTATCTCTCCTGATCTATTACTTGCTCTTTTCTGGATGTTATCATAAGATCCAACAGTGCTCTTGACCTCTTGGTGATTCTTGTTGGCTGCTTTATTGCAGCTTTTCCAGTCGTGTGCCAATAGTTTCTTAACTTAGGGCAAAACCGGCCATGGTCTGTGGCACAAAGCGGGGGGTGTTGAGCTGGCCATGATGGTGGGTAGTAAACGAGAAAAGAAAAACTAGAGTATTTTGATCTAGGCCATTACTACACTGCACGAACATAACACTAAAGATTAAAGTCTAAGAACACGAGGTAGAGTAATTATTAACAGGGGTACAAGGTTAGTAGTCCCAGTTCTCAAGAGTCCAAAGGTTATGATTATGATTATGAAGTTTACTTTAACAGGGGGGGTGGTATTTGGCTATCAGGCCTTTATATTTTTGTGATGCATGCGATTGCGTGTATTTCATTATTATTTAAAGAAAGCATATTTCACTATTTCGCTATTTTGGTATTTCTCTATTTCGTTATTTCGCTATTTCTTTTTTTTCGCTATTTCGTTTTTTTGTTATTTCGCTATTTCGTTTTTTCGCTGAATTTCGTTGGCGTCTCCTGACAACATATTGTAGACTGTGGTATGGAAATTTAAATCCTTCCATCATCTCTTTCAGAAATTCAAATCTGTTTTGCAGTGATTACTCACAATTGAGACAATCTTCGAATCCTCACCAAAAAGGCTAAGGGAAACTTCAATTTTTTTGAAATTATACGCAATTCTCCCATGCTCAGCAAAATTGATGTTCTCATACAACAATCCAAAGATATTATATGGGACCAGATTTTTCAGACAAAATGTACTGAAACTTGATTATATATATATAGAAAAGAAAGGCATTGAGCATGATGCACAAAGTCTACCATCAAACAGCTCTCAAAGAGCTAGAAAGTCATTACAACCAAAAATTGACAAACTCAAGAGACACCTTATCATATGAATTACCATGATTGCTCCAGAGAGATAGGAAGAACCTTGCTGGAGAGGTCCATTGTTATGGAACACAGAACCCTCTAAAATAAGAAGGACCAAATGAATAGACTCTTTCAAGAACCAGTAAAAAAGTATGAAGGATTGTTAAAATGCAATTTCTTTCAACAAAGAAAATTCATATTTTAGCAAGAACAAAGAGGGTGCCGAAACCACGGACATGTCCGTGAAACGTCCGTGGTTTCCCGTGGTGATTTCCGTGGTAAAATTAATTCAAAATAACCACGGAACCCACGGACAAAAATTATGTTTGTCCGTGGTTGGTCCGTGGTTGTCAGTGGCCGTCAACCTTTGATTTCGTATTTTTGACGGCGTTTGGTCCCTAAAATGGGGAAGGGGTGAGCCATAGGCCCTTAGGAAAATTAACTTCAACAAAGAAAAGTTTTATGCATCAAATTCTCAGATTTTACCTGCCTGACGAAATCGCCGTATTCTAGGCCAAACACGCTTGATTTTAGCCCTTACCTTTAGTTGGAAAATCTGGCTGCAGGCTGTTAAAGGGGAGGAAGGGGGTAAAAGGGGGGTAAGGTTCCGACTTTCTTAATTTGATTGGTTTTAACGCTTATTATTGGGTGTTCATTTTTTTGGGGTACGTTTGTTACATAAAATTTCTGTGTTTATTCTACGCCGTTCCTTTTCCTTGTGATTCATAAAAGGTAATTGAATCTGTCAAGAAACTCAGTAGTCATGCAAAATCTGTGGGCAATGTGAAAAATGGGTTTAAACAAGTGCAGAAGCTTGTAGATGACAAATCTACTTTTTGGACCCAAGGTTGGACCTCTCCAAATTACTTATGGGTGTAATCCGGCAGCATTTGGTGCTTTTACAATATACTTTTCTATACACTTCGAAACCTTGAAAATGGCACAAATTTAAAATCGGTGAATGAAAAATCGAAAACAACAGCCAGAAAGTGCTCACATAGTAGATTCAGAATGCATGTTGCTTTTGAATTTCGGTTACTCTACCCCCAAGATATTGATTGGTAAAACCCGAGTGCCCCCCTGCAAACGCGATTAAATTCCTCGCTCATGCAACATTGCAGAGGGGGGCACTCAAAGTTCACCGCTCGATTACTCCCGGTAGGTGGGCTGAAATTTAACAAACAAGGCCTCTTGAATGCACTGGCAATAAGCCCTTTCTGGCAGTAGTTTTACATATTTTTGCCATGATTTTGGATCTCGGCCATTTTCAAGATTTTGAAGTAGAAATGAAAAACTGTATGGGGAAACCACAAAATGCTTTTGGATTACCCTCACAAGTAATTTTGCGATGTCCAACAAGTTGACTTGTCATCTACAAGCTCTTGCACTTGTTTTAAACCATTTTTTGCATTGCCCGCCAATTTTGCAGTCTGACCCCTTGTTTCTGTCCCGTAGTGACCTGACTACAGGTTATGCGTTGAAATAAAAAGGAAAGAAGATAGTTGCGTGTAAACGTCATCTTGACTTGTTGTACTCTAATGTAAAAGGTCAACTGCCAAAGATTATTTGCTCAAGGAAAGGGTGTAAATGTTGCTAATTAGCATGTGTTAGTGCTGCTTTAACATATCATTAGATTTAGTATGCCCACGCACGTTTCCTTCAATCGTTGTTGTCTAGCTGCAGGCGCATCAAGACTTGCGCACATGCGCGATAGCTAAACATGAGATTTTAAAGAGATTTATAGAGAGTTATAAGATTCATAAGATTTATGAGGTTTATGGAGAGTTATGGAGAGTTATCCTCAAAATGCACAAGATTTGTTAAGTCATACACCCCTCGATAAAGGACGCACATTCACCATAGCTTTTGTAATTGCAATCCAAACATTAACGTTAAAAATACATTTGTTGAGCAATGATAAATCCCATTGACCAAAACGACTCCCTGGAAGATCAGTATCGCTTTATTTCAAGTTTTTAGATTTCATATTTTGTTAAACTCAATAAATATGTATGTTTTGCTTTATCTATTATCGTTGTAAGTTGAAGGGATGTCGATAGAATGAATTTAATTTCACTGAAAATTTCAAGTCCGGTCATGAGTGCAAAGCGCATGCGCTTCTTTATGAGTGAAGGTCTTTGGCCTACAAAGTTACGCGTTTTTCGCATTGATTTTCCCCAGATATGGAGGCATCGACTCACTCTGCATCAAGGAAACAACATATCGGATTTACTTATCAATTTGCCGAACATAATTCGAATTTAGGATCTCTTAAACCACGGACACCCAAACCGTCCGTGGTGAGACATGTCCGTGGCGAAATTAATTCCAAATAACCACGGGCGGTCACGGACGTCACCACGGACGTTTCACGGACATGTCCGTGGATTTGGCACCCTCTTCAAAAAGCTATAAGAAAAATATTACAACCAACATTAATCATGCTTTTACAACATTTTGTTGCTTTTGTCTAAGAACAATTTTTTCCTGGCCTAGAAAAAGACGCTGCACGAAGATCGTTTATTTAATAAATAACAATTCATATTTAATAATTAACAACTTTATAGTTTTACATAAGAATCACCAGGCTGCATTTTGGGTCAAACTTTTTTGCTATCTCTGAAACTTGAGATAAGCACAAGAAAGCCCTTGCCTGGAAATGCATTTTAAACATGTTTTCGAGAAGGGCAAGGGGTCACAAGTTAGTGAGAAATCGCCCCAATCACTTCAAAATTTAGTAACAGGGTCAGGCAGGCTGAAATTGAAGTTCTCGCGTCCCTGGGAAACAAATCTAACCTCAAAGGGCGGTCAGATTTTCTTGTTTCTTTTCGGAAAGCCGATTAGTCACTGGTAAAATAAGAACGCGAAAGGATGAAAGGGCAGGTCATTTGTCGAGGATGTCTAGGACATTTGTTTTGACCCTTGGTCATTGTCGTGATCTTTGGACTCTATCTTTCCAAAAGAATGTCTAGATAAAATTATCAGCTGGTTCATCAAATAATCATTTTACACAAAATAGAGAGGACAGAAATAAGAAAAAACTCACCTCTTTGTGTAGAAATACACCAGCACCAGCACAGCACAAAATGAGCAGGTAGGTGACAAATGTTTCTAATCGAATCCAACAACCATTGTCGTTGTTGAGTCGAAAGCGGAAGAACAAACATGGCTAAGGCTATCTTTAAAACAAGGAACGAAGAATCGGGAAAGGAACCAAAGGAACCAAGTAATGGAGAATACGGAATCTTGAAAACTATTGATTTAGTGCAAGACTAGAACACATAACACAGAAGTTTTATTTCTATAAATGTTCAAATTCAGCAAAACTGCGATCTTATTTTGTAAAAAGTGAGCTTCATCCCTGTTTCATCCCTGCAGAGCAGAATAGTTTGATTGACAAGGCACGTTATGTCTTCTGAATTTGCAGAATGTCTAATATCTCTTGTGAGTCAGCTTCGGTGCGAATTAATTGAAGGTGAAGGTGAAATGGTGTTTTAACGCCAGTCGCTAGGATCTCAGTAGCAGTTAACTATGGAGACCTCGACCCTGCTGTGACAGAGATGTGACGATACCGTGTCTTTTGGTTGGGTTTGAACCCTGCTTACAGACGATACTGAGCTCCTGACACCACGAGTCAGCTACAGTGGCGTTTCATAGCAATGAGCTGAGCACAGAAATAGCTGAACTGTTTGAAAAGAACAAATATTCTATAACAAGGGGAAAAAACAACAATGAGATACCAAGGCAAAGAACAGAACACGGAAGATCATCATTCTCTTATCGGGGGTCACTTACATGGAATAATCTACCCGAGTCAGTTAAAACACTAAGTACTTCAGGATTCAAGAAAAAATTAAGATTTAGTGAACTTGAGAAAATACATTATGAAAAAGGAGTATCAATTGGAACAAACAAGAAAAATGATTTTATTTACTTTAAGGAACATATCTTATCAACTGTAATTAGCTAGTTTTATTTTTCTTTTTAATTGTCACTTTTCTTTGCAGATCCACATCAGCACTTCTGTGCTGCTAACTACTACCTGCTTTAACAAATAAATTATAGATATATATATATATATATATATATATATATATTGATAGATGGGCAGATAGATAGCTTTCGATCGTATTGGGGGATACAAATCTGACACAGAACATTTTGTTAATAGTACTGAATATGACAACCAAGTGTAGAAAACTCGGACTCGTGCAGAAATTTGGAAAGTCCTCCACTTTACTGATGATATCCCTCCACCATGCTGAATATCCTCCACTATACTGATGGTATCTTTCAACTGTACTGATTATATCCCTCAACTGTACTGATGATACACAGTACTGAACAACCTTCAATGTACTGATGATATCCCTCCATTGTACTGAACATCTTCCACTGAACTGATGATATCCCTGGACTGTCTGATGATATCTCTCCACAATACTGAGCAACCTTCCTTCTGATGATATCCCTCCACCGTACTGAGCATCCTCCACTAAACTGATGATATCCCTCAACTGTACTGACGATATCCCTCCACAGTACTGAGCAACCTTCCTTCTGATGATATCCCTCCACCGTATTGAGCATCTTCCACTGAACTGATGATATCCCTCAACTGTACCGAACATCGTCCAATGAACTGATGATATCCCTCCACCGTACTGAGCATCATCTACTGTACTAATGGTATCCCTCCACTGTACCGAACATCGTCCAATGAACTGATGGTATCCCTCCACTGTGTTATGATATCTTACGTGAAGTAGTAGTCGAGCGTTCATTATTAGTTTTAGATCATGAGCACATGTTCTCTTATGAGATGTCTCCTTACTTTTGTCGATCTTAACACACTGTACTGATGATATCCCTCAAATGAACTTATGATATACCTTCACTGTACTGATGATATCCGTCCACAGTACTGACTATCCTCCGCAGTACTGATGGTATCCTCCAATGTACTGTTGGTATCCATCCACTGTAGTGATGATATCCTCCACTGTACTGAACATCCTCCAGCGTACTGATGATATCCATCTACCGTAATTTCTTGTTTTTCTATTATTGCTCCGAGCTTCAAGACACAGAACAGGGAATATAATCTGTTGGTTAATTCTAACCGCAAAGACGCAGACAACCAATCAGCAGAGAGGAAAGCCATAATACCGTGGCTGATTTAGAGAAAAAGCCACCATTTTCGGAAAACGCGGCGAAAATAGCGGCAAAAAATGCGGCCGCATATTGTAATGTGCGGCCGCATGTTATAATGTGCAGCCGCACAATTTATTATGCGGCCCCATTTTTCAGTTTAAAATTCACTTGTTCTGGTCCTATTTTCATACACTGTGGTCAGCAAACTGAAAAAGGGTGGCGTCTTATCAATAGCTGTAAATGGTGACCAAATGTGCGCTCGCATATCATAATGTGCGGCCGCATAATTCACCGCCATTTATGCCGCCTTTCTTTACGAACTTTTGCCGTTTGCTATGCCATGTGCCTGTTGGAGTGACTGAATTCTTTTGGCAGACAGAGTTAGGACAAGATATATTAAAATCAAGAGCTAAAATATTTTGGCCAGTTTATGAAAAGTTGTGTGACCATAGACCTAAAAAAAATACTGTGGGCTCCAGCGCTATCGGCGATGATTTACATTACAGAAATCTAAAATTTAATCATTTCGTCTTCTGCTTCATAGTATTAATTTTCTAAATAAACTGGGTTTAAATTAGTTGTTTCTAAATGTATTTCATAAACCATGGTTTTCCATGAAGCTAATAAAAAGTCTTTAAAACATCCTCGAATTTTTGCCATATTTGTTTTTCTTCTGTGTAATAAAAATAAAATTGGTACAGCTAACCTATTTGAATTTATAAAATGCTCAACAATTTTCAAAGTTGTTTGGAGAATGCAGCTGCTTCCGCCTTTGTCATCACGAACTAACTCCTTTTGTCTCTGTCACTTTGCCAGCTCATTCTTTTACCATAAAGAATGATTTTACGGACTACAGAAAAGCTAAAATTACCTCCCCTCGTGTAATCAAAGGACAAAATATTGCACAATTATTTTATGAAATGTGCGGCCGCATTTTACAAAAAAAACGCGACGAAAATGGCGGGAAAAATGCGGCCGCATGTTGTAATGTGCGGCCGTAGACTAATTACCTGAGTCGTACTTTCGCTATTGAATTGAATTGCTGGACGCTCAAACTACGACTCATAAACTTTCGCGGCCAAGTCAAAAAAAAAATCTCGAAATGGCTTCGCACAAAGACGAATGTAAAAAAAAGCCTCTCTGACTTTCAGTTACCTATAGTTTTATCCTGTTTTGCTGAAATAAGTAAACCAGTTTTCAATTTAACAAAGTTATTGTTAGTTTGCAGCTGCTATACTTATGCATTTATCAGTCAGTTCACCTGGTAACTGCAGCAATGAGCATCAGAACGCTCGTACTCAAATAAATAACAACAAACAAAGTTTCAAAATGTAATTGTCGTATAAAACATGAATTCCAATACATCCCTATGTAACACTTTTAAGATAAATATTTGTTTGTTAAAGTAAAAAAGGGCAATGCTATCTAGTCTAAAAACAGGTCTTTAAAAGTTAAACTACGCTAACTCACGAATACCGAACCTTTCAAATTTTATTTTAGCTTTCTGCCTGTCTCAGCTTTACCTACCTAAGTCATGCACTAGTACCGAAATTAAATGGATGAAGATATTTACAGATGAAAAACTTCGTTAAATTTTTTCAGTTATTTATGAAGTCGAATGAAATCGATAGCTATATCAATGTGCTTACCGATTTTTGATGAGCAAAGCCTGCCTTTTCTCAAAATTATACAAAGTTGAGAAAACAGCTTCAACTTGAAAATGAAACTTGACTTGAAATGAACTAGCTAATAAAATTTCACCTTATTCTAAAGTTTCCAAAAAAATTTATCTGCAATTGTTCTGTGATACTTCAAATGCTGTCGAATCAAGTTAAAAAAATACTAATTGTTGTATTGCAGTTGTTTCGTCGTTCGCTGTTCCTTTCAATTTTTCTCTCCTTGCTGCGTTCCCATGAATGAAAATCCAAAATTCTAGTCTTCGTGAAAAACTCTTCTTCTTCACTTCTTGCTTGAACACACAGGACCAAATTTCAGCAGAAAGCACCCCAAACTTTCTTATTTCAAAAGCCATTCTGGAAGACTCTCCATTTTATATCTCAGATTTCGGGAAAAATTTACTTTATTGTTTGTGCGAAGCTGTGAAGAAGCTCTCCCTCAATTTTACCGACCAAAGACCTGATGTTATCCTGGGGGGTCACATTTTCAGAAAAATAAACAAACAATATCACGTGAAAGAAACAATATCACGATTCTTTGCAATCAATGTGACCGAGCTCTGTTGTTGCTGCTAATTCATCGTTTCGAAAGCAAAAAACACAGTAGAAAGGTTGTCAGCCACTTTGCGGTTAATCATTATGGGACCTATTAGTAAGAAAATCCTAAAATACCAACCCATCAACCAGAATCGAGCAGAATATCAGACCCATGTGTAGAGAATTTCAGTCGAAAAAACCCATCCATATGAGCGGCACGTCCAGTATGTCTACATATTGAAGTACCCCCTCCCCCGGGGTTTTCTCCCAATACCATAAGGGAAAAGATTTATAATACTCCTAACCTGAAACACCCCCAACCCCCAATAGTGACATCCCTGTTCTGACGTTCATAATCTCTGAGGAGTGTCAGAGGAAAAAAGCTTTTAAGTATGCCTGAAAATGTTTCCGCTGTTTATCGCAATTGTTATACAAGAAACAATAAAGCAAATGTAGATGTAAGGATTTCAAAAACCTTTCCAAGCAGCATGCCTCTGGACCCCCTAGAATAATGCATTGAATGTATTTGATGCAAATAGGTAGACAATCGCGTTATTGGGTTAATAAATACAAGAACACAGGTATTTCTTGAGTGTGCACAAAATGTTCATCACCCTGAAGTTGGTGTCAGTAAAGGATGTCTGCCATGTCAGGCCCAGGGGGTACTCATTAACGCTCTCGATAATTTTACCAGGTGTGGATAGCATGCTGAGAGGTCTGTAGTTCCCACGATTTCCTTTCTTGAAAGACAGACATAGTTTTCCTATTTTGTTTTCTGAAGGAAACTGTGTTGATTTCATGCTGTGGTAGCAGAGACTGTATAAACTATGATTCAGTTCGTCTTTACACATTAGAATCTCTTTTGGTGTAATCATGCCTGATCCTAGTTTCTTAACTTAGGGCAAAAACGGCCATGGTCTGCGGCACAAAGCGGGGGGGGGGGGTGGTATTAGGCTATCAGGCCATTATATTTTGGTGATGCATGCGATTGCATGTATTCCATTATTATTTAAAGAAAGCATATTTCACTATTTCGCTAT
Organism: Chrysaora quinquecirrha; assembly: GCA_014526335.1. Classification (NCBI taxonomy): domain Eukaryota; kingdom Metazoa; phylum Cnidaria; class Scyphozoa; order Semaeostomeae; family Pelagiidae; genus Chrysaora; species Chrysaora quinquecirrha. The sequence continues at coordinate 16,438 of JACTAT010000365.1, read as the reverse complement.
TTCGGTATTTCTCTATTTCGTTATTTCTCTATTTCGTTATTTTGCTATTTCGTTTATTCGCTATCTGTTTTTTTCGCTGAATGCCATTAGCCTATTATATGATTTCAAGCTGATAGTTGGCGTCTCCTGACAACATATTGTAGACTGTGGTATGGAAATTTAAATCCCTCCATCATCTCTTTCAGAAATTAAAATCTGTTTTGCAGTGATTGCTCACAATTGAGACAATCTTCGAATCCTCACCAAAAAGGCTAAGGGAAACTTCAATTTTTTTGAAATTATACGCAATTCTCCCATGCTCAGCAAAATTGATGTTCTCATACAACAATCCAAAGATATTATATGGGACCAGATTTTTCAGACAAAATGTACTGAAACTTGATTATATATATATAGAAAAGAAAGGTATTGAGCATGATGCACAAAGTCTACCATCAAACAGCTCTCAAAGAGCTAGAAAGTCATTACAACCAAAAATTGACAAACTCAAGAGACACCTTATCATATGAATTACCATGATTGCTCCAGAGAGATAGGAAGAACCTTGCTGGAGAGGTCCATTGTTATGGAACACAGAACCCTCTAAAATAAGAAGGACCAAATGAATAGACTCTTTCAAGAACCAGTAAAAAAGTATGAAGGATTGTTAAAATGCAATTTCTTTCAACAAAGAAAATTCATATTTTAGCAAGAACATTTTAGTCAAAACTTTGAAACGCTGTCTTTAAAACTATTAGGAATTGTTTCGTTATAATTTTATTTTATTTTAGTAGACAGCAGGTCCAGATCAGCTTGTTGCGTCTTTAGCCAACATGATTCAAGAAATAGCAATGTATGTGTGTATGTATGTATTTACTGTAGGTAACATAGTTTAGTTTCCCAAATAATTTTGGCATCAGAATTGTATTGTAAATTTGGAGGAAACTTTTAATATTTACACTTTGGCCCTAAACCCTGACTAAATGCCTTGGTCAGGAAACTGACACAAAATATTGAAGGGTTGGCAGAGCTCCCCTGGGACATTTGTTTGTGGCCACGCCCAAAACTATACGGCTCAAAAAGCTATAAGAAAAATATTACAACCAACATTAATCATGCTTTTACAACATTTTGTTGCTTTTGTCTAAGAACAATTTTTTCCTGGCCTAGAAAAAGACGCTGCACGAAGATCGTTTATTTAATAAATAACAATTAATATTTAATAATTAACAACTTTATAGTTTTACATAAGAATCACCGGGCTGCATTTTGGGTCAAACTTTTTTGCTATCTCTGAAACTTGAGATAAGCACAAGAAAGCCCTTGCCTGGAAATGCATTTTAAACATGTTTTCGAGAAGGGCAAGGGGTCACAAGTTAGTGAGAAATCGCCCCAATCACTTCAAAATTTAGTAACAGGGTCAGGCAGGCTGAAATTGAAGTTCTCGCGTCCCTGGGAAACAAATCTAACCTCAAAGGGGCGGTCAGATTTTCTTGTTTCTTTTTCGGAAAGCCGATTAGTCACTGGTAAAATAAGAACGCGAAAGGATGAAAGGGCAGGTCATTTGTCGAGGATGTCTAGGACATTTGTTTTGACCCTTGGTCATTGTCGTGATCTTTGGACTCTATCTTTCCAAAAGAATGTCTAGATAAAATTATCAGCTGGTTCATCAAATAATCATTTTACACAAAAATAGAGAGGACAGAAATAAGAAAAAAACTCACCTCTTTGTGTAGAAATACACCAGCACCAGCACAGCACAAAATGAGCAGGTAGGTGACAAAATGTTTCTAATCGAATCCAACAACCATTGTCGTTGTTGAGTCGAAAGCGGAAGAACAAACATGGCTAAGGCTATCTTTAAAACAAGGAACGAAGAATCGGGAAAGGAACCAAAGGAACCAAGTAATGGAGAATACGGAATCTTGAAAACTATTGATTTAGTGCAAGACTAGAACACATAACACAGAAGTTTTATTTCTATAAATGTTCAAATTCAGCAAAACTGCGATCTTATTTTGTAAAAAGTGAGCTTCATCCCTGTTTCATCCCTGCAGAGCAGAATAGTTTGATTGACAAGGCACGTTATGTCTTCTGAATTTGCAGAATGTCTAATATCTCTTGTGAGTCAGCTTCGGTGCGAATTAATTGAAGGTGAAGGTGTAATGGTGTTTTAACGCCAGTCGCTAGGATCTCAGTAGCAGTTAACTATGGAGACCTCGACCCTGCTGTGACAGAGATGTGACGATACCGTGTCTTTTGGTTGGGTTTGAACCCTGCTTACAGACGATACTGAGCTCCTGACACCACGAGTCAGCTACAGTGGCGTAGCCAAGGTCTTGGCTTTGGGGGGAGAAAAGAATAATAATATGAGGGTCTGCCGGAAAAATTTTTGGAACCATGCCCTTCTAGCTACAAGTCGTAAAACAGCCCTTTTTTCAATAATGGTGTATAGGCCGAGATGGCCCCTAACCAATTACAATTTTTACTAAATTCTAATACATAAAACTTTTAATTAATTAGTTACAGAAGTATATTGGAAGGTATTTATTAACGATATATGAGTGCTCATAATGATTAAAACTCTTTTACATACAAAATAATACTTTCTACTAGATCCACTATAATGTAAATCTGCGAAGTTTTAATTGAGTTTTTAATTTCAAAATTATCATTTATTTTCTTGATATGTTAATTATCTTTATTCGCTTACTACATCATTTATATCTAAAAAAGACTCAGGTCTCTGTATAAATTTTTTTCTTTTTACAAATGAGTTATAGCAGAGATAGCCTAGTTTTGCTATAACATCTATTTGACGGACTTTTAAAAGGAGAAAATAAGCTGGAAAATTCTTACTTTTCACTATAATTTAATGACAACAGATCTACGATCTTCGTGCAGCGTCTATTGCTAGGCCAGGAAAAAATTGTTCTTAGACCATTGAAATTCATGAAAGCTACCAAAATATCTACGTTTGTAAACACAAGATTTGTTACAAAGAATTTTTAAATATAAAATCATGGAAATAGTCTCAGACTAATTAATGGGAGACACACAAGGCTAGAGGGGTCCGGGGGTATGCTCCCCCAGAAAAATTCATTTTTTATTTTTTAACCTCTAGAATTGCATGGAATGCATAATTTTTCGCTTGCCTGTTGTGTTGCACACTGGATATCCGAAGAAATCTCACCTCACCTGCTTGTTGGAAACACTTGCTTTCTTTTTGATGTAGAACATTCCTGCCAAAAATATTAGAAACATGCACGGTGTTGTTTGATCCTTCGTTTACTCTACTAATTTCCTCTTGTTTTTTGCGTTTTCGTTTTATTTCGTTTTATTCGACAACGAAAGAAAGGAGATTGACGTTTTGACTTTTCACGACAGCAACAATACGCAAGGAGGGTCTTTTGAATAAACTTTAAATCTGTCCGACGGGGTCGTGAAAACACAGGAAAGGTCCGTAGTTTTAGAACCTTTCACACATCGAGACCTATTGGAACAGGAGGGACGTGTGGGTTGAACATTAGTAAATACGTAGCGTTAAGTGCCGCATAACATTAATTGTAGAACATTTTCCTGGAACCGAGCAGGTGGGATGATACTCTTTTTTGAAATTGAAAAATATTTATTGCCCAACCGTTGTTAGAATTTCTCTTACCTCCCCCCCCCTCAATGATTTCATTTCAAAAAAGGACTTTTCTAAAACAACAACTTTTCAACTATTTGGGGGGCGACCACACCCTTGCCCCCCTTGGCTACGCTACTGGTCAGCTAGATTACACCACGACACCACAGCACAAAATAAAAACATCATCATCAATCATAATCGTTTTTTCTTTATGGTACCCACATAGGTAACCATAATTTGAAACGTTTTACTCCCTGATATCGATATGTTGTTTTATATTTATATATACTGTAACTATCAACTATCTCTACGTGGCAGCCTATGTATTGTCCGACGCTTGCCACTCACAGATCTTAATTGCCTTAAAACCCTTTAGTGCCTGGTGTCCATTTAAATGGACACTTTTCAATGTCGCTTTTTCGAGAAGCAGTGAAGGCATAGAACAATATAGTGAGCTTGTAAAAAATTCTTTAGAGGATGCTAAACACATTTAAGAGAGCACTGGTGAACAACTTGCTAATCCAAAAGCTGGAGCAAAGAAATACTAATCTTCTATAAACAACTTTTTCAAAAATAATTGGTCTATCACCCCACTACTTCTAGTCTACGGTGTTTTTATGTCCAACTGTACGAAAAACGCGCAATTATTCAATGATCATTTTGTCAAGCAAAGCTCAAACACTGGAAGTCCATTTCCTCAGTTTTGCACAAAAAGTGATAAGTACCTCGATACTTGGATCTTCTCTGACGAAGTCCTTTTAAAACTAATTCAGCCACTCGACCCAGAAAAGGAACATACATGGTTGTAACAAAAAATATCTGTGCGAATGATCAAACTTGTGACAGGTCAATTTTGATGCCTCCAAATGTAATTCAAATGATATATCAAATTATGGAAAGTCCTTAAGTATTGAAGAAAGCTAATATTTTTCTATTCAACGAAGTAATTAAGAATTACAGGCCTATCTCTCTTCCCTATCGACCTATGCTTGGTAAACTTTCCGAGAAACTCAGTTGATTACATGTGCGATCATTTGGAAATAAATAGCCTTCTTTCAAACAGACGATCTGGTTTTAGACATGGCGACACCTCGATGAATCAATCGATTGCTATGACCAACACAAGTATGCAAAGCGTCCGATTGTAACCCCTTGTTAGAATACGATCTGTTTATCTTGATCTTGATTATAAGGCGTTTTACAGGGTTTGGGACGATGGTCTCATTTATAAACTTTGCAGGCATTGAGTCGATGAAAATTTATTTGAACTAATCGCCAGCTTTCTATGCAATCGACAGCGAAGAAATATTCTTGATGGTTAATGTTCTAGATTGGAAACATTTTCAGCTGGTGCGCTACAAGGTTCGATTTCAGGTCCCTTCTTTTGCTTATATGCATTAATGACTTGCTAGAAGTTTTAGCCTTACAGATTCAAATGCTTGCAAACTACACAACTCTCTTATCTGTTGCTTCGAGCCTTACTATCTCTGCACTTCACCTTAGTCAGGATATCAATCTGATAAAAGCCTGGGATTTAGAGTTAATTTTTCCCAAAGAATACTACCCCAAAATCGGCCGCCAATTTACTTCCCAGGAACATCTGTCACCTTTGAAGAAGAACACAATAATCTTGAATTTGAAATTATCCTTGATAAAAAATATCTTTCTCCACTTATATCAAAAAAGCAATCATCAATCAAATTGAGGAATAGAAATGATCAAATTCCTCTCCAAATAGCTCCCCCGCTCCTCACGAGATCAAAATGACAAGCTATAGTACATGTTAGACCTCATTTTGACTATTGCGATGTAATTTATCGTGTACCACAACATAAAAAATTTGTACTCTTTGGAATCCATGCAAAACCTTCTTCTGATAGGACTTGAATCCATGCAATATAAAATATTCTGTAGCCCTATAAACAACTGGTACCTGGACACAGAATAGGAACATGGGAAGGCACACCAAGAGATAAAATCTACCACAAAGTACATGGAATTTGAAATGGTCTCACTCCAAGCTAAGAGAAACCCTACCAGACGCAAGAGAGCAAAGATATGCCATCAGACAAGCAATAGTAGTGCAACACCAAAAAAAGGGCCAACGCTTTAAAAAAAATACCTTATCCCTCACTGCATTAGTGTCCTTAACAACCTTTGTGAAGAAATGCGGGATCACCTGGTTCGCCTTAAATTTTAAAACCAGATTGATAAGCTTTGTACGACAAGCAAAGAGAAATATATTTGGCATCCATACGTCTTCTGCAAATACCGTTGGTTTACAAAAGATATCTGTCTCTAAGGCACTCCCCTTTCAAAGAAGCATAACATCCATAAGCTAACCTCGTCTCTAGAGCTCTCAGACGTAAACTTTATAACTCAATGACGTCCAGATAAAAAACACATCATCAATATACCTGAACCAAACCATACGTTTATCCAACCACTTTCGTTGAAAATCAGCCAAAAACAAATTAGCATACGCTGGGTCAAACTAAGTACCAATCTCTGTTTCTAACTTCTGCGTATAAATCTTCCCATCAAACTCAAAGATATTATTTTCCAAAACATACCAAGTATACGTATCGAGCGACCAGAATAAGGGACATGACATGGTAGATGGGGCTTATTTAAAATTTTCACTTTTAAAAAGTGGCTTGATAGCCCAGAGAACCTAAAATGAGAAGGAAGTTTTATAGAGTTTTTACGGCAGCTAGTAGCCCATGTTTGGCAGTATATCATTGAAAAAACCTCTTTCGATTCGTCTTTATTTTATGCATAGCAATAAAAGAGGAAAGATATATAGAAAAATTGACTACTGTATAAAATCCAATTGCCATTTAACTCAATATGCTATGAGTGACAGACATTAAATACACTCTTTTTTTATAAGAGCAATTTCATAAGAACACGAGCGTGGATTTTGCCCAGAATTTAAGAACAAATTAAGCACAATCTGAGGCTGGCATTTTCAAAAGCCCTAAGAATATCAGCTAAATATATAAGTAAGACAGTCAGACTGAACGTAAAAAGCAAGCAAACAAAGAAATAGACAATAATGCTGCATTTTCACACAAACCTAGTTCGACCCCAGACATTCATTAAAAAATATAGATATCCAAGTAACCAAGGAATTAAGAACAGGTTAAGAACATTTCAGGCTCAAAAACGTCAAAAATTTAAGAACAGCCAGTCTCGATCGATATTTCCTGGTTCTTATAAAAAAAGAGTGTAATTTTGATTGAAAAAACCTATACTCTTAACTGTTAACAAACTTTATACAATGAATATTCTTCATGCTGATATGTTCTTAATGCTGATATGATATGTTATGCAACCTAACAAACGATTTTTTCTTAAAGGAAGCTTCACTCTGACAGGTTGGAGCTCCTTGATTTTTCAAAATATAAGGTTGAAAGCTCCTTATACTGTTTCTTGTCTTGAAATGTATGCTTCAATAATAATATTGACAGCAAATCCAGTTGGGCATTTGCAGAAATTAGGAGTATAATGTTGCTATATATGTAAGTTTGCTGTATAAACCATTTTAGAAATTTATATTATAACTTCGATAGCTCTTTGTATTTCATATTTTTTTAGAAACTTTAAGACTAGCGTTCCTTAAGATGTTCCTTATACAAAAAAGTCTATCGAAATGATAATTATGGCACAAATGAAGTTTGTTTATGATTACAAACTGTTTTTCCTTTTGGTGAATTCCAATCACATCGACCTCTGTGAACCATGCAAATGTTTTTTCTTGTATTGCACTCCTCTGTATCAGGACTGATCAAACACTCTCGTTCACTTCTTTTTGCAAAAACGCAATTTTCACCATAACACGTACTTATACGACATGCGCAGAACATCCAGTAGTAATATCTCTTAATACCAAATTTCTGAGATATTGTCAGATCTTCCCAACGCGAAAACCAATCACAAATGCTGATTTGTAGATTGGTGCCCATACTCCATCCTGTCAGTAAGTAAACTTGGCCTTCTTTAATTGGGAGGTGATATGGAGGGTACTTGATGTAAATCAAATCTCCTTTTGATGCATTCACTGCACGATATCCCTTGTAAAGTCTGATTAGTTTCGCTTGTAAAATGTTTGACTGGAATGGATTGGCTGGTTCTGAAATTTCCTCGACAGAATTGTTTTTATTTGCAACTTTCTTAGTTTGTTTTTCTTTCCAGTTGACTTTGATAATTTTGGCCTTAACCACTAAGAGAGAATAAAAAATTAGAGTTGCATTTTCAAAATTAAGGCAGACAGGGAATTATAATTGTACATTTTTTACGTTAGTACAACACTATTAATAAAATAATACAACTACAATTGGACGTAGGATGAAATTGAGATGATAAACACTAATTCACACTAACATGAAGCAACTCCACAGATTGCATCAAAGAATAATTTATTGCAGAACGAACACGTGCATTTTTTATTTAAGAACCATGTTTTATCAATCTTTTGAACTCTTTTTTATTTCAGGCTGACTTGATTTCAGCTGGAAGAGAGTTCCAGATTTTGGGTCCTTGAAAACTTAAAGATTTAATGCCATAATTAGCTGTTTTAATCTTCGAAATTTGTAATGGATTTGTTATCCGGAACATAGTTTACATGCTTTTCTAAAAAATAATATTGTTTGAACATGGAAATGGTTGTCTCATTTGATTTAGCAAGCAACATCTCATATGACGATGCATAATCAGAGAAAACCAGTCGTAATGTTCTTTCATTTATTTTCTCCATTTTGTCCAAACTACCCTTACTGCATAGCATCCATATCAACGGGCAATAGTTGAAATGACATTGCATGAATGAATTGATAATTTCTTTTTTCTCTCTTTCACGCATGTATTTTGCCAGTCGTTTCAGAGAATTTAACTGTTTAGCAGCCTTTTTACAGATTTTATCAACATGGCTATCAAAATACAAGTGATTAGGGTAATGTGGGGCAAAATGAGACACTTAAGCAAATTTTTATTATTTATTCAAACATGAATAGGTGAATATAACAAAAAAAGGCTATGATATGATGTTTGAAGTATATAATTTACAATAAAAAAAGCAAAATCTCTCTAACACATTTTAAACTTAAGAAATCTCTTCTTTAATTGCAATAGGCCGCTTGTCTCATTTTGCCCCGCATTTGGGGCAAAATGAGACACACCACATTTTATATATTCTCAACCCCTAAAAGTCAACAATGGCAGGTAAAATTTACAAGTATCACTGACAGGATGCTCAAGCATCAGGAGTAGGGGCATAGTCAGGTGGCATCTCCCCATTAATTCTCAAAAATACAAAAAACCTGCTTATTGAGGTTTGCAAACTATATAAAATGTCGGGCCAATAGCTGATTTTACATCAGTGCTTTGAACTATAATACATAACACTAGGAAAATTGCAAAGATAACTTGAAGATTTGAAAAAATTAACAGAACTAGCAACCTTAGAAAAATGTGTAATAATTAGCATAAGTCACAGATCTGTCCATCTGCCCCCTTCCAGGAGCATGCTTCATGAGCCCAAAACAAACAACGAACACATTTTATCCAATTTTCTCCAGGGATAGCATCATGCCACCATAAGCCACACACAAAACATTCAGCATCTTCATTTTTTTCATCACCTAAAACTGGCTTGCTTTTGGGTCCTGTCTTTTTTAATTTTGCTGACTTGTTCTTCATTTTATTTTTGGTGCTTTTTCTATTCTCAGGCTTCTTTGCTTCTTTTGCTTTTTTATCTGCCTCAAGCTTCTTTTTGTATGGCGAGCTTGTTATGATCTGCGAGGATTCTGCTTGCCTCTTTTTTGTAGCCTGCAGTTCAGGTAGTGGGATTATATCCGTGAAACTCGTTTCTTTGCTGGTGTTCACAGGATCAGTCTCGCCTGGCAGCTCATTTTCCTTGTTTTCCATAGATCCAGTTGATGCATCATTTGGATCTCCCAACTGAACATAATCTTTGTCAGGAATTATTTCAGCATTGAATGGCCATATTCCAGTTGCTGAAAATCCTGATATTGCATTTTGTGCAGTTGCTGCCTTATAATACGCTTCAGAGAACAGCTCACCTAACTGCTCCTGGCAAATTCTTCTTCCTGGGTGATCTCTCATCCATCTCCCACAAGCTGTATTGAAAGCAGTTTTTAATGGCTTGAAGAAGCTCTTATCTAATGGCTGCAATTTATGTGATGTGTGGGGTGGTAGGGACAAAAGAATAAGCCCATTTGCTCTTGCTAAATTAACCAATTCTATACTCTTAGTATGAGAGCTATGGCCATCAAAAATGAGCAGCACTTTGTTGGTTGGTGAGCATCGTGTCTCTTTTATAAAGTGCTTTATGTATGTTTGGAAAAGCTCAGTTGTTATCCAGCCATTATCAGAGCATCCACCTATTGTACCAGTAGGAGCATGATCAATGAGTTCTGGTTTCAATCTTTTGCGACAGAATATCATCATTGGAGGGACATAGTTACCTGCAGCATTGATTGCTATCAATATTGTTGTTGTTCGTCCTTTCTCTCCACTTGTAACAGAAGCTACAGTATGTTTTCCTTTTGTTGACAATACTTTTATGGGCTTATGGACACAGGTAAGACCTGACTCATCACAGTTGTAGATTTGACCAGGTCCAAGTTTCTCTGTTTCTAAAATGTGCTTCAAGTTGGAGAAATATTCACCAATTTGCTCTTGATTAATGGCCAAAACTCTGTTGAGCGATGTTGCTTCTGGCTTTCTCATTGAAATCTCAGGGTGTCTTTTTAAAAAGCCATAAAAGAAGTCTCTGCCAGCTAATTTGATCTCTTTTTAAAATTATGAGAAATGGCATTCTTCTCTACATACTCGTAAACGATTGCCCTTACTTCATTGATTGCCAAACCAAAGAAACGTGAGTCCATTTGCTTGATATATTTGACAAGTTCTTCCTCTTGGGTTTCATTTAAAATAGTCTTGAATGCTCCTAATGATTTTGTGTGCATATTTTCCTCATTTAAATTCTTAAGTTTGTTCTGCAATCGCCTATGCAAAGCATCTTTCGGTACATCAAAACTTTTGGCAGCTTTTCTCAAAGACATTTCTTGACTTTTCACTGCGTCCATAGCCATTTTCATGCTCTCCTCACTCCAGCTTGCTCTGGAAGTTTTTCTTTGATAGTTTCGGACCATCTGAAATATTCATTTTATAAATATATTGAGGTTACCAAAAGAAATGTAAAATGACTCGAAGAAGGGGTATTTCAAGCAAGGGAGATAACCTAGGGTATGAGATGAACTTTTTAAATGCGGGCTGTAATCTCTGGATGACTTTTGAATTCTTTCATCAAATGTTAATAATGTAGCCCCACTATCGAAATAATATGGGTAAAAATAATTTTTGATATAAATTAACCCGTTTAGAAGCACGAGCCAACATTCTGATAGGCACGTTAAGCCTGAATGGAACTTTAGGCCTACTATTTTGGGTAGGCCGTTTTGTCGCATTTTGCCCCATCTTCCTCACATTAGAAAGAGAGTTAAAAATTATGAAATAGAATTTTCTAAAACGTCAACCATTTCCAAGTTATGGGAAATAATATATAATTAACAGATAGAAAAAGTAAAAACTCGCTTACCTTGCATCATTTGCCAAAATAACTCAAAAATTTGTCAGACATTTGTTATAACGCAGCACAAGATGGCGGTTCTGATCAGCAGTTGGTTTTTCTGAAATCATTTCTCTCTCACTAACAGAGCGTTACCATAGAAAACAACAATTAAGAAACACCCATGGGAGGTTATTTTACATGCTAGAGACTGAGTTGAATTGTTTCTGAGAGAAAGAGTCCAGATAATCAATACGAGACAGAAAATGTCTCATTTTGCCCCGTGTCGCATTTTGCCCCACATTACCCTACCTATATCAACACCGAGTAAAGTAACAATTTTATCTATCTTTATTTCAAAACTGTTTTGAATTTCAAAGTTTTCAAATTGTTCATCTTTATTTCCAATAGCAATAGCTTGAAATTTAGAGGGAATAGCGGTTCTTTCATTAAAAGAGATCCCTCATTTCAATTATAAGAAAATATCATTTATGAATACAATAAAAAGAAGAGGTCCTAAGATAGAGCCTTGTGGTACACGTAGTTCTAGATTGCCCACTCACTGTAGCGTCCTTTTATTTTTAACTCTTTGTTTTCTTTCAGAAAGATAGCTTTGATTAGTGATACAGAGTTCTGTTCCACGACATAGGCGTGTAATTTAGCAAGAAGAAGATTCTTTGGTTCTTTGGTACACATTCAAAGGCCTTGGATAAATCCATGAACACAGCACCAATTTGTTTATTATTTTCTAGTCCACACCAGGTCTTCTATGAGTTTAAATAGAGCATGTTGCGAGGAGAAGTGTAACCTATACGCACATAAATATCTTGAGAATTTTTTTCTCAAAAAAAATGAGGAGAGTTGGAGCTCAATAGCTTTTTCGAAAATCCTGAAAACCTTAGAAAACGTTGTAAGTAAACTAATTGGGGTGTTGTTCTCCTTACTAAAGGAATCTTTTTCTTATATACTGGTGTAGCTATTGCCTTTTCTTAGCGATCTAGTTAAGGTATCTTGAAGAATAGATTTGTTTACAGTATGTACAAGCGTTTTGACGATTATATGCTTTTACTTGCCAAATAAAAGTTTTTAAAAATGGTAGAGTTTGAATTGATGACAGCGCAGAAAACGAAATCTTGTAAAAACTTTTGAATTCTTGTGTGGCTAGCTCTGACCACTGTA